>CM051271.1:55130911-55420911 GCA_027921565.1 Artemia sinica | reverse complement strand
GATAGACTTGCCTCACTTAGAAATATTTATCCGCGCATCCGTACTTTACCGTTTTCAGGATTGTGCTTATTTTATGAGCTTCAACTAATGCATGATATTATTAATAACATTGCTCCAATGTGTCTTCGTCACACGTTTGAGACAGCTGCTGATGTCCATGGGCATTTAACGAGACAGGTTGGTATGTATAGAAGGCCGATTAGAGTGTTTGCGAGGTCTGCTTTCTCTGCTCGTCATATTCTTGCGGTTCTGTGGTCTCAGACGCCATCTTCTATTAGGGATATTGCTGAAAGGTCTGGCTTCCGTGAGCAGTTGAGGCACCATTGCCTGCAGGTTTACGAATTCTAATATTTTTTTTCTCAAGTGGTTCTATATGTTATATATATATATATATATATATATATATATATATATATATATATATATATATATATATATATATATATATATATATATATATATATATATATATATATATATATATATATATATATATATATATATATATATATATATATATATATATATAATATATATTTGTTTTTTTTTTTTTAGTGGAGTTTTTGGTTGGAGTGGCAATACAAGCCCAGGTTACTGGGCTTCATGCTTTTTTGTTGATTTGTTTTGTGAATGAATTATATCTCCATTGAAAAAAAAACTACTTTGAACTTTTGTTGTTGCTCTTTACATTATTTAATTCATCTTTTTCACTATATTTCCCAACTCATGTCAGCTATAAAAATTAGGCAGAAAAAAGGACTAACAAACCTGTGAAAGCAATCTTAATGATTCAATACGAGCGTTGTGTACTTCTTCAGTTCTCTTCAAAACATCATTATGCATCGCTCCTTTCAAGTGACGCTCAAATGACTGCAAAAAGTTATTACAATTAATCTATTATAATGAAGCAAACCAAAAACTTGTTTCTTCCCCTAACCCTTTACCCCCCTTCCCTTCCCTCTCTCTATCACTTTTTTATTTACTCTGTACCCACTATCTTTCTCTCCCCTGCACTCTCTCTTTTTACCTTCAGGGAGAAGAAAAGCGTTGCATACTTTTTCAGTTTTCCTCACAAGACCATTTTGCATCAGATCTTTCAAGTGACGCTCAAATGACTTCAAATACTACTAATAACAACTCGCCGCAGCACCAAGCCTTCAGAGGCGAACACAGCTAAGGAAGCTCATCCTCCATCCCATCCCAATCATTGCTATTCGACTTCAAAGAGTAACAGGAAATACTCAAGCATCAAGAGACTTAGGATTACAATGAACCAAGGGAAAAGAATCAAACAACAAAACAACCATTTCTTTCTTCTCATATTCTCTTCCTTTACCCTCTCATAATCGCAGTAACTTTCACACTCTTTTCAACCCACATCCTCCTTTTCAACCTCCCCTTTCTGGGGAGACCGAAAAAGTACTGTTTGCTTTTTCAGTTAGTATTACAACCTCATTATACATCGCTTCTTTCAAGTGACCCTTAAACGAATCCAAATTATAATAGAAACTACTCTATTTTCCAGACGCTCAGGATTACAATGAACCAGGACAAAAAAAAAAAAGAAGAAGAAAAAGACCAAAAAAACTTTTTCCCGACCAAAAAACTTTTTCCCTCCCTAGTTCGTTCGTTTATTCTTCTCCCTCCCTCACTCTTTTCCTCCTCTGTCCCTCTGTGGAGAGGACAGGTGTTCTTCAGTTTTCCTCACAACATCATTAACGATCGATCCTTTCAGAATATTGCAGTCGTTGACACTCAAACGACTGCAAATAATAATTATACATTTGTTTCTTCCCTCACTTTTTATCTCCCTCATTGTCTTTGTCCACCTCTGCTTCTCTTTCTATCGATTTTTCTTTCGCCCTGCTTCTTCCCTCACTCTCCTTCACCTTTTGGAGAAAAGAAGAAGCGCCTAATTTTTACCCTGCATTCCTCCCTCACTCCCATTTTCTCCGTCTCCCCTCTGTACTACTTCTTCCGTTTGTCTCAGAATCTCACATTGATGTCCAAGTGATGCTCAAACGAATGCAAATAGTAATCAAATTACATTATCATCCAGGGGCTTAGGATTACAACAAACCAAAGCAAAAGAAAACAAACAAGAAACAACTTGTTTCTGTCCTTCCCTCTGTCCCCGTGGCCCTTTCTTTCAAACTTCAACCCAGCTCCTTTCCTCTGGTGGAGGGGGGACGTTTTTTACATCTTCAGTTTTGATCGCAACATCATTATACATCGATCCTTTCAAGTGACACTCACATAACTGCAAGTAGTAATCAACATTACTCTATAACCCAGAGACTTCAAAGTAAATCAGGAAAACCAAAAAAATGTGATTGGATATACTTTGCCCTTTAGACCATCCCGTCAAGAACTACAATACCTAACACGGCAACTTCACTAAATACGTCATTCATCCCAAATGTTGACAGAATCTTCCCATTACAGTACCATGGAGGGGAAAAAGGAGCAATTTACAATGCCGGAAATACTGAATACACAAAGAAGAAATATCATCATATTATCAGCTAAGACTTATTAAATCCTATAACACCATTCAGTGTTAAAGAACTCCACTGTGGTTATTTTCTTAATCATTGAGGAGCTATGGATTTGATATTTACTATCAACAACAGCAATACGCGCTCATTTTAATATCCTCTTTGTGCGAATGAATAGCCTGAAATGTAAACTAGAGTTTACATTAATTCATCTAACAAAAAAAAATAATAATGTACAAATACAAAAGAATACAGAAAACTGTCAGAGAAACAATAAAAGTGGGGAATGAAGGAGTTACAAGTTCAACATAGGGAATTGACAGAGAAGCAAGTAGAAGAAAAAGTGACATTTTCTTTTCTTTGAGAAAAAAAAAAATAGGGGTTTAGAGAAAGAGCGAGTGCGAGATAGAGAAATAAAGAAAGGGAGTGAATAAAACAGACGAATGGAAAGACAGAGAGACAGTTGGCTGACGAGTAACTTACTTTTTTCGAATTTACGACATGAATAACGTGGCCTAAACAATAGGATGTCATCTAAACAAATAACCTAATACTTTTAGATACTAAAACTAACTAATATTATTCGGTAATGAAGTTTTTTTTTTTTTTTGTTAAACAACTAAGTCTAAGTAGAGAAAGAGATAGAGACAGGGGGGAGAGAATAGAAAGGGGAAAGAGAGTGCAGGAAAAGAACGAGGGAAAGAAAGTCGAGAAGCAGAGGGAGGAAAAAATAAAGTATGGGAGATTGCAAAACAGAGGAGAGAGAAGGAAGGGAGACAGAGAGAAGAAAAGTGAGAAAAAAGGGAGATCAAGAAATAAAGTCAGGAAGTGAAAGGACCACAGGAATGGAGAGGGGGGAAAGAGTGGAGGGAAAAATAGAGCGAGGGACAGAAAAACAAAGAGAAAGGGGAAGTAAAGATTATAATAAGGTTATTGAAAATGACTGGAAGAAAAGAAAAAAGCTTACCGGTCCATTCCAAACTTCTTTGTAGCAAAGATGGCAAAAGAAGTATCTCTTGGGAAGACCTTTGTAGGGGGTGTTGTCTTCTTCGTCTTTACCCTGACGTGTACCCTGAAATAAACATTTCAGTATCCCATTTAATTAAATCAATGGAACAAAACCCAAGGGCGCATCCATAACTTATTCGGAGAGGGAGGTACAAAAAAAAAATTAAGAAAAACGCATCAAAAATTTGTTAATATGCATTTGTGTTACCATTTAACGAGTCAGGACAAAGAAGATACACCTGTGGGTAAACAGGTTCTTATTTTGATACTTAAAGAACGCTTAATTCAGCCTTGTTAAGGGATTCCAATTCTTGAGACCCTTAAACAATTTTATGTCAAACGGTGTAAAACGTGCCTCCATTTGAACTGAAACATATATTCAAAGTCCCTTCCTTACTGGTTCAGTGGAAACTTACATCAGTAATGTATATTTCAAAAATTTATGAAAAATCGAGCATTCCATTTTCGATGAAACCCTACATAAACAGTTAGTTTTCAGTAGTAGTGGGTACCGAAAAAAAAAAAAAATTTATGGATGAAAAATCAATAAAAAACAGAAAAGGGCACCACATAGCTTAAGGATATGTCTTTCCATTGAAGGATTGGGAACCAACAGGTTATTGAAATGTGATATTTACGGACAAACAGCGTTGCCAAATTACATTAATTAGTCTTGCTTATTGTTGCACTATTCAACGTGACAACACTGGGGTATGTTACCAACTTCTGAAACTTGTAACGGCTAAAAGAAAAATCTTAAAAAATTGCAGTTTCTAGGCATGATAGATCAAGGATGCGTCCAAAAGGGCAATTTTTTTTTTTTTTTTTTTTTGGTGCCCTTAGTACTTCAAATGGACAGATTTAAAACAGAACCACCGACCACCACAAAAAACCTTCAATACAGGCATTTAGCTGAGAAAAACACTAATTAAAAGAAATATTACGAACAAAAGAGAAGGAGATTGAGAATCCCTTAAAGAAATAAGAAAAAATTAGAGAAATAGAGAGGCTAAAAGATCTCAAAAAGATTAAGAAGAAATTAAAGGTAAGTCTTACTTTTGATGGAGTCTTGTCCTTCTTTCCATTTTCTTTATCACCAGCTTTACCTCTGGAGAGAAAGAGAAATATGCAATCAATTAATCAAGACTACAAAAGAAATAAATGAAAAAAAAAAACTTTCCGAAAAGTTGGGCAGAAATCACAAAAAAAACCCTAATCATAGCACATAGCCACTTAACTATACATGAACCGGAATTATGAGTTTCCAAAGACGACTGCAATTAAAACCTGGCCGTACACAAGCTATCCTTTTTATGCCCATGTCAAAACTAACTTATTCAATCGCTACATTTTGAACTGTTGTCCCTGATTCAATTCTATAAGATAAAATATATTGCAAAAAGCCTGCGGGCCATGGCAACACAGAATACAGTCTACAAACAAAGCTCAGGAACAAGATACAATTTAGATAAAGCATACAAAAAATAATACAAGCAAAAACAAGCTATCCCCTCAAACATGATTCCCTATGCTTAATCCCTAAACGAAGAAACTTACACAACTGTTTAATAGCACATGTGTTCCTCTCAGCCATCCGCTCAATTAACCAGCATTCATTCCCAAACACTCATCCAAAACATTCATTCAGCAACTCAGACAGCTCTTCACACTCGGATACAAAATGAAATACATTCTCATTCACACATCCACACAGGGCAAAAATATGGGCCAACCTAAACTTTTCGAAAAATTTCCTTCTCTCACCTAAATCGAAACTATCCCCTCTTATCAACAAAAATATCCTCAAATTCTCTTTATTCAACCCAAATTTAAAATAAACCTCCTCCACCCAAAACTATTAGGCTTGGGATACGACCTCAAAGACATAGATTGGTCCTTATTAGTTTGCCACTATTGGATTTCTTGGTCATTAAGGGTTTGCTGGACTTCCTCCATACTGACACGCTTTCACCCTTTGGGGCTTTTCTTTCATTCCACACCTCGGAAAGGCCACAAAGGTCCAGTATTGTCTTGATCTGATTTGGCCATGAATCGCGTCTACCGTCCTTCAAACTCTCCAAATAAGCTGACTTAAGAAGCCGAATTCTCAGTAGCAGCCCCTGGGGTCCATAGTTGAACATCTTCTACAAAACATCTCCCAGTAATAGTTAAAATTGCTCGGCATCTCAAACTACTGAACGAGATGATCCCGTCTTAAGAGGAGCAACTGTAAAGGGCAGATAATATGAAACCCTGAACAATAGCCCCTCCAAAAGGTGGAAAGGAGTGGCTCACCGCTATTCCGACAAAATAGCCACGAAACTCCTTTTCCCCTGGAGACAAACAAAACCCCTGTCCAGATGGCATCCAGTCTGAGCTACTTAAGTCGGGCCAAGAAGAACTGGTAAATTATCAATCATAAAGTAATAAAATGGGGAGAAGATTCGAACCAGTTCTCCACATCGGGGCGAAAGCCACGATTGTTCCCCTTCATAAGAAGAACGAAAAAAGCGACTGTGACAACTAAATACAAATTAGCCTGGCAAGCGAACCGGCGAAGATCCTTAAACAAAGTCTCCTTGACCAACTTAAGCCCATAACAGACCGTGCCTCATAGGAATATCAGGCTGGCTTTTCAAGAGATCAGTCTACCATTGATCAAGTCTTCTCCACTAGGCAACGAATGCAGAAATATATCAAGATCGCAAACGTACTCCTTTCACTTTTCATCGACTTCAAACTTTTTGATTGAACATGGCGTAACGGGATTTAAAACATGGTCCTACACTATGGAACGCAATACTCTGGTATTCCCTGTCTCTAGAAATGCCGCTGCCAAGCCTAAGGACTGCATGCCCAGACTGAATCAATTGACTCTGAAAAGTTTTCTTAACTCATTCCGGTTTAAAGAAAGATAACTTTTGTAATATATAAGAAAAAAAACTATTAGAACTGATTACAAAAACTGCAGAGATCAAGACGAAGAAGATTGCACCCTTTCGCGGACCAAGAGAGAAATACGGCCAATCAGAACAAAGCTTAATTCAAAGTGATAATAAATGAATCCTAAGTCATATTCCACACGATATCAAAGGAAAATAAGTGAGTCAAACGGAAAGATAAAATTTGGAACTAGCCATTCAGATATCACGAAATATGGGGACCAAAAAATAGACAGCCAAACATTATTTTAAGCAGAGTTGAAAGCACACAGAATTAACAGGGGAGGAGGGATAGGACATTTTTGATACTCAAATGGGTGTCCCCATGACACCTAACTTCCAGGAAGAAACACACATTCGCCCCAATACCATGCAGAACTAACCTGTTTAAAAATTCATTCGTGCAGTTTTTTTTTACTTATGCCCTTAATAAAAGGCGGTAGGACTAGGATTGTAAAAGACAGCACCATTTTGTATGCATTTTTTTTCTTTATCAACCATAGCTGTTTTGAAATAAATGATTCTTCGTTCTTAAAACTAAATTTTATTGTGTCCCTCGCTGAAAATCGATTTTCCCTTAGAATTTTCTATTAACGGTAATTCTGCGTGGGAAATCAAACACAATAGATATAATACACAGACACACGTGTACGCATGCCCTGTTAGCCACCAAACGACTCCCACAGTCGGCTTTAATGGTTGATTAAATAAAAAAAAAAACAAGTTTTTTAAACTGAAAGTAAGGAGCGACATTAAAACTTAAAACGAACAGAAATTATTCCGTGCATGAAAGGGGCTGTCCCCTCCTCAACGCCTCGCTCTTTACGCTAAAGTTTGACTTTCTCACAACTCTTATTTTTTTTTAAACAATAAAAATTTTACCGTAAAGCGCGAGGCGTTGAGGAGGGGACAGCCCCTTTCATATACGGAATAATTTCTGTTCGTTTTGAGTTTTAATGTCGCTCCTTACTTTCAGTTTAAAAAACTTGTTTTTTTTTTATTCAATTTCTGATCGTTTTTCAGTTAATGCAGCTTTTATTTTGGCTCACCGTCATTGAATAAGTAAACAAAATTTGCATAAAATTTTACTTTTCTTTTGCTAAATGGCTGTCTCTAAATTTGGTTCTGACATAATTTACAAATTAACTTACGTAACGAACTTCTATATTCGTATTTTTTTCTTCTGGCAAAAAATACAAAGTTGCAGATTTTTGCAGATATGACCTTGAAACCTATGTAATAGGGTTTTCTGATACGCTGAATCCACAGTTCATATAATTATCCAGTATGATCATTCCCTATCTCACCCATTATAAAAACCCGGACCGGGGTGCGAGTGCTCCGGAGAACGTTTTTGCAGATAGAAACATAGGCGGGTATCAGATCTTTTCACGGGTAGACAAGTCAGATTTCTCTTGGACGCGGAACTTGGCTTCAACGTTGGAACACTAATTTTGAAGAAACTAATTTTAAATTAATTTATTCCAAATACATACATGAAAATCGGTAGTTAGTAGTGTAACGTTATTATTAGATGTTTTTAGGAATTAAAAATAGGTTTCGAAGTCTCAAGTTGGTTTCAAAGGCATTTTGAGAAAGTTTCTGCCAAAATACGTGTTCCAGGGTAATTGGACCGCTGATGGCAGATCAAATGAGAGGAGCTGTTTTGTACGCGCCGATTATATATATATATATATATATATTATATATATATATATATATATATATATATATATATATATATATATATATATATATATATATATATATATATATATATATATATATATATATATATATATATATATATATGTCACTACGAAAACTTTACGAAAAAGAAAGTTTTTTTTTAAGAAAAGTAAAGGCCATATTAAACTTAAGATCAGTAGAAATAGAAGCCTACAATAATTCAAACTCAAAACGACCAGAAATTATTATTAAAGAATAAAAAAGGAAAGGAGAATAATTGGTATGGCGGTAACACTGCATATAAATTTATATGAATGTATATATAGTGGGCTGTAATAATGCAAAAGGTAAATATAACATTGGTTTAGAATGGAAAGAAAGACAAAGAATAAATTTACGACGATAATCAAGTAAAAAATAAGTTTTATTTGAACAATGCCATAAAGCGATGACATTTGATTATGATATTTGGTGCTTCACATTGTTATATAATAATTAGAACCCAAGTCCTAAAATTGGTCTCAATCAGGAACCCTTATCGCTGTCTAAATTCAGAAAGTGCAAAGATTTTTAAACAGAGGTGTTTATTGTTTAAAGTTCAGGAAAGGTCTGCCCATTTCATATGAAAACATTGATTGAAAACAAAACTAGTCTTATCTAGGCTCTCCGCCAAAACAGGTAACTAGATTTTTCAAATATCACAGGAACTACAATCTGAGAAAATAAATATCACAACGTGAAAAAAAAAAAAATGATAAACTATCCAGTTGCGGATCCAGAGGGGGGGGGGGGGTGTGAGGGTTACCCCCGCAAAGTAGTCTAAAGTAGTGTAATTTACCTAATTAACGCAAGTTTGCATTAATTAAACTTGCTCCTAACGTAAGTTTGTCGGATCAACCTACTTTGCGCCCCCCTCCCTAAAAAAAATCCTGGATCCGCCCATGAAACCATCACACCTATTCCACCAGTTATTAGAAAAAAAAAATTTTTTCATCTTGTTGTAACCATTTCTCATTGAGTCAACACACTAACCCGCTAATGCAGAAAGAAGTGGGAGGAGCTTTTTGTTCGCACCGAGAACGAAGACCAGAAATGATCTGCGATAAGCTTACTGGATAATTATATGAACTGTGGCTGAATCTGACGGTGTGATTTTCATTAAAATTCTTTCACTCGTAGGGGATGTTTCCCCCCTCTTTAAAAAATCAGGTAAAATTTTCTCAGGCTCGTAGCCTTTGATGAGTAATACTAAACTTAATAAAATTTATATACTTAGAATCAGCATTATAAACCCATTCTTTTGATACATTTATTGGCATAAAAATTCCGTTTTTAAAAGTTTCGGTTACTATTGAGCCGCATCGCTTGTTTTTTTTTATGTTTTTTTTTTATTACGTATATGTTATTACGTATATGAGGGGGTTCTCCCCTTAGTCAATACTACGCTCTTTACGTTAAAAGTTTAAAAAAAAGTTAATTCACAAACCCCTGAATCACAAAGGCCGTTTAATTAGAATAGATAGCTCTTTTGAAAGCACTAAAAAAAAACTGTAGCGTAAAGAGCGAGATATTGACTTGGGGGAGAATCCCCTCATATACGTAATAATTTCTGTTCGTTTTAAGTTTTAATGTTGCTTCTCACTTTCAGTTGAAAAAACTTGTTTTTTTTTAATTTAATTTCTGATCGTTCTTTAAATAATGCTTGGAAATCCGGTGCCCCCTTCATAGATATGTCCCTTACCCCAAAGAAAAATCCTCCACGGAAAGATTCCCCCGAGTAACCCACCCCTCCAGCCCCCCCCCCCCCCCCCCCACCAGAAAAAATCCTTCCTGAAAATGTCTGTATACTTCCCAATAACCAATACAATATGTAAGCAATGGGCAAAGTTCATAACTTGCAGCCCTTCCCCTGGGAACTGTGGGGGATTAAGTCATCCTAAAAGACATATTTATTAGATTTTCGACTATGCTGAACAAAATGAGCGTGGGAGGGGGCCTAGTTGCCCTCCATTTTTTTTGTCACTTAAAAAGGGCACTAGAACTTTTAATTTCCGTTCCAGTGAGCCCTCCTACGATATTTTAGGACCAATGGGTCAATACGATTACCCCTGAAAAAAAAAACAAAAAAAAAACAAAAAAAAAACAACAACAACAAGAACAAATAAACAAGCACCCGTAATCTTTCTTCTGGCAAAAAATGGAAAATTCCACATTTTTGTAGATAGGAGCTCGAAACCTCTACAGTAGGGTTCTCTGATACGCTGAATATGATGGTGTGATTTTCAATAAGGTTCTATAACTTTAGGGGGTCTTTCCCCCTTTTTTCGAAAATCAGCCAAATTTTCTTAGGCGCGTAACTTTGATGGGTAAAATTAAACTTGATGAAACTTATATATTTTTAAATCAGAATTGAAATCTGATTCTTTTGATGTATCTATTGGTATCAAAATTCCGTTTTTTAGAGTTTTGGTTACCATTGATTCGGGTCGCTCCTTACTTACAGTTCGTTACCACGAACTGTTTGAAATTGCGTCGAAAATCAACTTAAAACTGTAGGTTACGTTATGTATTCTTACAGAGCAAACTTTGTCCGAGAAGTAAACTGTGTTAAGTAGACTCTAGCTCTAATTAGAATTTTACGTTGCATCACTTACTGTTACGTTAAGGGAAGTAAATAGCAGCAACCAATGTAATTTCTGGAGTTATTAATCAATTTAAAATAAATTTGGAAAACTTCACTGGAAAGTATTTTACGCTTGGTCAAAGCTCGAATTACAGCTCAAATTCAGCGTTTTTAATTTTTGAATAGTCTGTTTACGATTATTGTGATGGTTTTAGATGACGACTATGATTGGTCTAGGAATTTTTACGATAGCTTAGTGTAATGGTTAGGTTAAGGCATGAAAAGTTACACTACATATGGCAACTTAATCTCTTAGCAGAGAAAGTAACATAAGCTAAGTGAACATCACTTAGTAGCCTTTTGTTCTCTCTTTACTGGCGCTCGAACTAGCCACATCGTTCCTCCTCAACTTGTCCAAAACCGAGCAGTTCGTGCTGTAATTTCTAGCCACTCTGATGTCAAATTCACTGCAGTCGATCCAGGATCGATTTGACGTGGCTTCGATGTGGGGTGTTCTACAAATACATACATTGGCCTCCATCTGAGGAACTATCAAAACGTGTTCCAAATAAAATAAAGGCTTTGCGATCAAACTTGCCAAAGTACGGCTCGACAGGACTTCATTGCACAGGGCACACCACGCCAAGAATGCTTGGAGACACGTTTCGACAATCCGTCGCCATATGGAATGGCCCCCCAGTAGGGGTAATCCCGAAAAATCCTCCCCTTGGGGCGTTTAAGAGAGTGTATACTAAATACCTTAAAAGTATATAGCGCGGTAATTACCAGGATTAGCAGTATATAATCACTTGTGACGGAGCTGTGAAGCCTATATATATTACCTGCTTACCTGCATTTGGAGAACCTTTGAATAATGTGTTTAACCACACTTAAGCACTGCTAAACCTGCTGTGAATTAAATTGATAAAAAAAAAAAAAAATACGAAAAAGAAGTTTTTCAAAGAAAAGTAAAGGCCATTTTAAACTTAAGATAAGCAGATACAAATACCTGTTAAAATTCAAGCTTAAAACGAACAGAAACTGCTAATAAAGAATAAATGAAACCCAAAACGAACAAAAATTAAATAAACAATCAATGCAAACAAACATACAATAGATACTAATATAAATAAATAAATCTTAAAACGAGGGAAACTTAACTTGAATATGCAAATCAAGCTTGAAACAAACAAAAATCACTACAAACAATAGTTTGGGTATCGTCTCCTTCTCTCACTGTAAAAGTCTAATACCTTCTGCGTCATTGGCGCTTTACTGAAAAACTATTTGTGTCTTGAACAGTCTTGGAAAGTATAAACAAACATCAAATTGAATATTTGATATATAATGATATTAATTGTTGAAAGATCCATCAGTTCAAGATTTTTTTCACTGTAATTTTATTTCATTTTCAATGCTGTAAGTACTGAGAAAGAAAAAAATTGTGATATAATTCGTTTTTCAGTGAAGCGCGAATGACGCAGTAGGCTTTAGGCTTATACAATTAAGGAAGGGGGCAGTATCCAAACTCATGTTTGTAGTGAAACTATTTTCTTCTGAACAATCTTAGAAAGAACCAATAAATTAAACTGAATATTTGATATATATATTAATGGCTGAAAGCTCATCAGTTCAAAATTTTACTGCGATTTTAATTTTTTTTTCAATATTAAGTACAAAAAAAAAAAATTTGTAATATAATTTGTTTTCAGTAAAGCCAGCCGTGAGCGGGGCTGGCTGTGCACAACTAAACAATAATACATCAAAACCTTATTGCCTTTATGACCTTTAGTTTTCTATTGTCTAAAAACTAAGTAACAGGAAAAAAATAATTACAAACAACTAAAATAACTTTAAATAAGAGATAACCACTCACAAGCAGTAGGTTATATAGAGCTATCCTCCCATTTGCGCTGCGAATGTGAGGATGTTAAGGGGTCGGATTTAATGCTAGGGGATGTGTCATTTCAGTCCCCTCCAAAGTTTATACGACCACCTCTTCCACAAAAACCTTATATGCCCCAAAGCATAAGTTGCATCCCTTCCCCCGCGCTTGGGGGGGGGGGGGGTATGTTGACCCGAAGTTGGGACTACTTCGAACAAACTAGCAATCTGAAATTTTGATCAGATGCATTTGGGAAAAAAGGTTGTGTGTGTGTAGGGGGGGGGGGGGTAGATGTTCTCCGTCATCTCTTGACTCATAAAAAGGTAAGTAGAACTTTCAATTTCAAATCAAATGAACCACTTCTGAAGTTTATACGACCTCTCCTTTCATAAAATCCTGATATGCCCCGGGGCATAACTTAAAACACTTTCCTCTGGGCTCTGGGGGTTGTGTCAACCTCCGAGTTTTTATGATCTGATGTTTGAACTATTTTAAACAAAATGGTTATCTTAAAATTTTATCGGATGGGTTTGGGGAACAAAGGACATGGGGGGGGGGGGCTAATTGCCCTTCGATCTCTTTTGGCTCTTTAAAAGTGAACTAGAACTTTCAGTGTCCAAGCAATTAAGCCCTCGCTGAAATTTATACGAGCATCCCTTCCATAAGAATCATATATGCCCCCAGAGCATAACTTACAACGCCTGCACCCCGGCCCAGGGGGGTTGTGTCGACACCGGAGTTTTTGTTTTCTGATGTTTGAACTATTTTTAAAAAATGGATATCTCAAATTTTTATCGGATGGGTTTGGGGGAAAAGGGCGTGGGGGACGGGGGGGGGGGGGGGTAGTTGCCCTTGGATCTCTTTTGACTCTTAAAAAGTGAATTACAACTTTCAATTTCCAATGAAATGAATCTTCTCTGAAGTTTATACGAGCATCCCTTCCATAAGAACCATATATGGTCCCAGAGCATAACTTAGAACGACTGCCCCAGGGCCCTGGGGGGTTGTATCGACGCCAGAATTTTCGTTATCTGACCTTATAACTATTTTTTGAATTTTTATCTGATTCATTTGGGGAGGCTATGCATTTTTATATGCATTTTGGGGGCGTCTTGTGTGGGGGGGCCTTTTACAACGCCTGCCCTTAGGCCCTAGGGGCTGTGTCGACACCGGAGTTTTGTTGTTATCTGACTTGAAACTATTTTTTAACAAAATGTCTCTCTCATAGTTTATCTGATGCATTTGGGGAAAAGGGGCGGGGGGGGGGGGGGTAGCTTCCCTCTGATCACTTTTGACTTAAAATTGAGCTAGTACTTTCAATTTCCAATCGAATGAGCCTTCTCTGAAGTTGTTTATACGAGCGCCCCTTCTATAAGAACCATATTTGCCCCTAGGGCATAACTTACAACGCTTGATCCCGGGCCCTGGGCGGTTGTGTCGACATCAAAGTTTTATCATCTGACTTTTGAACTATTTTTAACAAAATGGCTATGTCAAAATTTTTATCTGCTGCATTTGGGGAAAAAGGTCATGGGGGGGGGGACCATATATGGTCCCAGAGCATAACTTAGAACGACTGCCCCCGGGCCCTGGGGGGTTGTTGTCGACGCCAGAATTTTCGTTATCTGAACCTTTTAACTATTTTTAAGAAAATAGCTATCTCAAAATTTTTATCTGATTCATTTGGGGAGGCTATGCATTTTTATATGCATTTTGGGCGTGTGGGGGGCCTTTTACAACGCCTGCCCTTAGGCCCTAGGGGCTGTGTCGACACGGGAGTTTTTGTTATCTGACTTGAACTATTTTTTAACAAAAATGTCTCTCTCATAGTTTTTATCTGATACATTTGGGGAAAAGGGCGGGGGGGGGGGGGCTAGCTTCCCTCTGATCACTTTTGACTTAAAATTGAGCTAGTACTTTCAATTTCCAATCCAATGAGCCTTCTCTGAAGTTTATACGAGCACCCCTTCTGTAAGAACCATATTTGCCCCTAGGGCATAACTTACAACGCCTGATCCCGGGCCCTGGGCGGTTGTGTCGACATCAAAGTTTTGTCATCTGACTTTTGAACTATTCTTAACAAAATGGCTATGTCAAAATTTTTATCTGCTGCATTTGGGGAAAAAAATAGTCATGTCATGGGTTTGGGGGGTAGTTACCTCGATCTCTTTCTGACTCTGAAAAAAAAAAAGGAAAAGGTGAACTAGAATTTTTAATTTCCAATCAAATGAGCCCTCTCTGAAGTTTATACAACCATCCCTTCTGTAAGAACCATATTTGCCCCAGGGCATAACTTACGACGCCTGCCCCCTGGGGGGTTGTGTCGACCCCAATAGTTTTTGTTATATGATCTCTGAACTATTTTTAACAAAATAGTAACCTCAAAATTTTTATCGGATGTATTTGGAGAAAAAAAAGGGACATGGGGGGGAGGTGGGCTAGTTGCCCTCTGATCACTTTTGACTCTTAAAAAAGGCAATAGAACTCTCGATTTCCAATCGAATGAACCCCCTTGAAGTTTATACAACGACCCCTTCCATATAAAAGTGCCTCTGGAAAAAATAAATAAAATAATAAATAAATAATAAAACATAGGAGCCGAATCGGCTTTACTATAGCGTTGCCCCTGAAACACAAAAAAAGCGACGCAAAAAAAAGCAGGATTAGGAGCAGTAAAGTCTTGAGTAGACTACGGAAAATAAAAGACTAACTTATAGGGATCTCAATAGTATTTTAACACGAAATCAAATAATTTAATTCTCTAAAAAATTTAAGCAAGCTTTGCTTTCAGCAAAGCGTGTGTTTTCGGAACTGTACAAATATAGCGATATTTCACGACAAAGTTTATTTGAAGCAGTTTTTGACAATTAGTACAGGAAAATGAGCTCCAAAAAGAGGTTGACCCGAAACAAATTGCAACAGAAATAATTTTTACACCATCTTGTAGAGAGAAAAAAAACTGAACAAAACATATCCATTTTCGCATGTTCTGAGTCGACGCAAAATAAACCGTTTTTTTTTGCTTTTAATGCTATTTTTTCCGTTATTCGAATAAAAATCGCAATTTTTCGTGGACATCGGTTTTTCTTGAACTGAAGTATGATTCTAACCCAAAATAAACATGGAGAGACCAAAAACGAAGTCGGATCTAGCGGAAGAAGCACCACACAAAAAGTAACTGTATTTTTTTTCGACTTTTTTCGCCTAAAAAAATACAGTTTTCGTTGTCGCCCGATTTTCTTGAATGAAAGTGTGGTTTTGACGTAGAATCACGAGCTGAGACCGAAAAATAGAATCAAATAGGTTGTTCACTGAACCAGAAAAAAAAAAAAATCGTAATCATGTATGAATGATCTACATTTTTTTTTAGGAAATAATTAGGGAAAGTGAATTACAAACCGAACTGGTTTTCAGTGGTCAGTATCGTAAATCACACTTAAAACACTCTTCGTATACTATTTAGGGTCAATTGTGTGTTTTTTTTTTTCCCATAGTTGCCTAATCTTCACAGTCTTTTAAATAGAATCAATCTTATAAAAAATACAAAAATAGAGAATCAGGTTCCGACTAGTTTCACAACTTCTTCATTTGGAATGGATTAACGACTAGGGTTCTAGGTTCTCTTCATCATTGTTGCTGTCGATTTTTGGGGAGTTGGAACACATTGTTCCCTTGCAGGTTCTGCATGCTGAAGTACAAAAAACTAAGCCGTTTTTAAAAAGCAGCTACACCTCGCTGAACTGCACTATACACGACAGGAGCACTTCACGATCTTTAGGAAGCATAAGCGGGGCTGATGGGAGGTCAGTTGTTAATGGGTACAAGAAGTCATCTTTATTCTTCAATCCCCATTCCTCGGCTTTCCAGTTCCAGATCAGGCTCCCCAGTCCATACTGAACTTGATAAAAAAAACTCTATAGCTATGAAACTTGGTCTGCATCAGAAGTTAGGTGGCAGATGTTCTGGGTGAACAAAAGAGTTTGCCGTTGTCCACTTTTCTTTTCAAAAAAATTCTCTGCGGAGTTTTTTTCAAGTTCCCCATCCTTGTCAAAACAGGGTTTTTCAAGTTCCCTTCGTTTCTAGAAGAAGTTGACGCTTGATAAATCGAGAGTGGTAGATTAGCTATGTTTTGTTTGCATCCCCGATTCCCTTCTAGTTGGTGCGAGCAAAGTTCTCTGTTGATTGCAGAAGGTGCCAAAGAGATTTGTGCTTGCTCTGCAGGCTGTTACAAGTTTTCAAGTGTCCTGTCTTAGGCCTTTTACCTTTTTCAACAGGGGTGATTCATAACTGCTGCTGTGTCCATTCTCAAACACGGTCTTGGAGTTTTCAGGTACTCAGAAGGAATGCCCTAGAGGATTTCAAGGGTAGAGTTAACAACTGGTTGGAAATCTCTCAGACATTCATATCTGATTCGTGAGAGTATGGAATCGTCTGATTTATGGTGCACAATGCGTATCTTTTGAGCATTTCTTATGTCAACGGCATGGGATTAATCCTAGGAATGCGTTTATTCTAGCAGAAGTTGACGCTGGTGTCACAGAGGCAATGATACCCATACCGTTGAAAGTATTGTTAGCCATCGAGAGTGCAGATATCATGATCAACGTTGTCGGCAACGTGGTGAATAAACCCGCCAGGGAGAATTTCATCCAGATCTTCAACTGTGCTGGTAGCTGAACATCTTTCGAATCGCCGAACTTCATGGTACGATGAACAGAATCGCATTGCGTTCAGAGTTATCGATAAGAAATCGCGACGCAAAGTGATGATGCATCTGTACCCCCAGACCTATTTGCAGAGGTGCAAAATTACAGCTTGTGGTCTAGCTGCTTGTATGATCGCATGACCAATACTAGCAATCTTGAGGTCTACGGTCTTTCCAACAAATATTTCCCGAAGAAAAAGTCTGAGGCTGTCAGGTACAAAGTTCACAGCTTCTGAAGTGGTTGACAGTTTTTCTAAGATGTCGTAGTCGTCTTTGTTTGTCTGTAGGCCTTTTACGTCGTTTTTCAACAGTTTCGCTGCAGCGCAAAGCAACTGTGCTTTTTCCTTCTCGGGATCTGCAGATCTTGCTTCCACATGATACTGATTTAAGATTGATTTCGACGCAGTATCCGTGAAAGTCCCTACATTCGACTTTCCATCGACAATCGAGATTGAGAATTCTAGTACCGAAGTGCTCGAGAATCTTTTTCTTCATATAAACATTGCTGTAAGGTTCAAAATCCACTTCAAGAGCGTCACGCATCTTTTGAACTACATCATGACTTTTGTCTGTTCTTCGTCATTCCTTTCAAGAAAAAGCATCGCTTTGTATGAAAGCATCCATTTTTCCACCTCGTCCTCTGGGCTGCCTGACCTTCTTCTCTTTTTCTCAGGCTCACAGTTCATGTTCTCGTATTTGAATGGAATCCCTCGGCTTGTTCGAAAGTTATTGCTGCAAAAGCTGATGGTATATGGCATCAGCGGTATGAAGGTACTGGGACGGTGCATATCCTTCGGAAAACACTAACTGCCCAGTCATTCATTTCTCAGTTCGCATGTTGTCTTAATTGTTTTGTCAAAGTCTATGGTCCGAACGCAGAAAAAAAAATTAATCAGAGCCTTCCGGTGTGAAGCTGATAGGTTCAACAGGGGCAGCCACAAAAATAAGCAACACTCGTTAAACCTGAAACTATGTAAGTACTCGACCGCAAACTCGCACTTGCCAGTGGAAATTTTAGCTAGCCACTCATCCTTTCGCCTTTGAGTGTCATTGTCAATGTTAACGCCTGTGTGTATAATTTTTTCTGCTTAACTCATGGGCCTTCTGTCCGGCAGTGACCACAACGGTATCCCTTCGCATTCTGACTAGATTGGTTAATTCCGGCAGCTCCCTTCTGTGTAATAATCGTGTAATATGAGTCGTCTTCGACATTTCTTTTGCAGATTCTGCAGTGCTCCAACTGGTAGACATCTCGCTATGAAAAAAAAAAGTTCAATAAAGTACTGTACCCAGGGCTGCCACAGGTTCAAGTGGTAAAAAATAGGGACTTAGGGACCTCTTTCCAGTCGAAAAAGGGACCTCTCTAGGGACCATTCCAGACGCAAAATGGACCCCAAAACTCAGTTTTCAGAAAGCTTTGAAAGAAAAAGCAGTGACACAACAGCAAAATGACACTTGACAAAGGAAAAAAAAAAAAAACTGAAATGATCATTTGCAGACATCTCTCCATGACCAGAGGCCAAGTGATATTTAAGAAACAGACCACCTGAGAATCATCATGTCATGGGAGGAGCTTTTATCTTCTTTTTTTCTGAACGCTTTACTTTCGAATACAAAAAATCAGATACAAAAATATGATGACAGAGAAAAGGGTACGTGTAACTAGAACACACAACCTATTTGTTTCCATTTTTTCTCACTACCTTCTGCTGGAAACAGAGAATGCAGTTTTCAGTTGTCTTTCTACCACTCGTTTCATCTTTTCGGACCAGAATCGGATCCTCATTTGAAGCTCTTTCTTACTTTCTGAGTTAGTGGTTTCGTCAAACTCGACAACATAATAAAATGTTGCCGAATTCATCAAGGGTCATCTTCCAAAAAATGGGGTCCAAGAGCTTCGGTTAAAAAAATTAGCGAACTTAGTTCGCCCGAAAAAGGAGAAGTTTTGACCACTGTATCTCTGAACATTTTCCAAAATACATCTGCTATTCCGTCTGCGGATTTCCAAGAACAGTCAGACTCAATCAAATATTTTACTCAATCAATAATAATTGAGCCAAGGAGTGAACAAAAAAAGAAAAAATATAGGGAAGGGGGAAGATTTTCCCAACAGGAAGGATACGGAGCTTTAAACCAAAGCAAGAAAAGGGACTTTAGGGAACTTTATCAATTTAAGGGGGACCAATAGGGACCTTCACTTGATTTTAGGCACTTTTAGGGACTTTAGGGATTTTGTGGCAGCCCTGTGTACCTACAATCGTTTGGCCCCTCACAGCTCTGAAGAACACCACAGGCTCATAATACAAGTTAACCTGTCGTGATGATGAGGTCACCTGTTGGTACAAGGTGTATTTCAGGGGGACGATTGTCTTTCTCAATAGATGTCGCTGTAAAACAAAAACAAAAACAAAAAACTTAAAACTGACATGAAAACATCAAAGAATTTGACGCAAAGCAGTAAAGTACAATAATTTATCCTTTTAACTTTTAAAGTATTCAGTTCCGAACCACCATTATAAAAACCGACTTCTTACCTGCGCTAATCATTCATCAGAAACACTAGCAGATTCACCGGAAAGTATTACTCGACTGTTAGATGGCGGAAATTCGAATAAAATTTTTTCTCGGGGTAGATGGCGAATTTAAATAAGGTCATGACTGTCACTGACCGGAACTAGTTTTCTACTCGACTTCCTGGCATTACTGAGGTCTTCGTCTAATTGATTTCTCAGTCAAATCTTGGAATATAACTTTGAAATCTTTAAAACACTGAGTGATGAATGTGACGATTATCATTTTAATTGCATTACGTAGCCTTCGAAGTGTCTTATACTAGTGCATAGTTCAGGTATTTTTACGAACAACCGATCATTTGTTGAATAAAAAGTGCCGATTGATTGTCTTTACAAAAATTACCGCAGCGCATATTGATGATAGTGAAACTTTTTTGTTTTGCACCAGACACCCAATTTGACTTCATTTTCTGTCTCAGCTTGTCATTCTGCATCAGAATCGTACTTCATTTCAAGAAAAATGGTCGGATACTAAAATTATATTTTTTTTCGGAAAACATTAAAAAAAATCACATCAAAAGCCAAAAAAAAAAAAACAAATGATTATTTTGCGTCGACTCAGAATATGCGAAAATGGATATGTTGTTCAGTTTTTTTTCTCTACAAAAGGGTGTAATAAACATTTCTGTTGCAATTTGTTTCGGGTCAAACCTCCATTTGCCTGTACTAAATGTTTCATAACCTGTGAAGCTGTATTTAAGTCACAACTTTGCTCTTTACTTTCAATAGAAAGACCTTTTTTAAAAATTACCTTTTGTTCTTTTTTATTCGTAAAATATACACAATCGACCTTACAAAAAAGATCTTAGCCCAACTTAGCCGAAGAAAATATGCAAGTCAACACCAGTTTTTTTTGTTAAAATGGGATACAGAATTTACTTTCACTTCAAAAAACCTGTTATTTTATCATAGGCAGCGCAATAGCGATGCCTAAGTAAAGACCGATGTGGGCACAATGTATTATTTATTTTTGGTTTTTGGCCTTAGACCAGGGCACTTCGTATCGAAGGAGTTGTAGAAACTTCGAAAAGGGCTCATTCGATTGGAAGGCAACTAACCCCCCTTCCACGCCCCACCCCTTCCCCGAACACACCCAATCCAAATTTTGAGATAGCCATTTTGTTCAACGTAGTTAAAAGTCTTAGAAATTAGGTCTTTGAGGATGATAACCCCCTCAGAGCCCTCGGGGCAAGGGTTATAAGTTATACCCTGGGGGCATATAAGGTTTTTTTTATAGATAGTGACGTTGTAGAAACTTTAAAAATGGTTCATTCGATTGGAAAATTAGAAGGGCTTGTGCCCTTTTTAATAGTCGAAAGTGATCGGAGGATAACTAAATAACCTTCTCACACCCACCATTTCCCCAAACATCCAATCAAAATTTTGAGATAGCCATTTTGTTCGACGTAGTTAAAATCTGGAAATTATGCTTTTGTGGATGACACTCCCCCACAGCCATCAGGGCAAGGGTTGTAAGTTACACCCTGGGGGCATATAGTTTTTTTTTTTATAGAAAGTGTTGTCGTAGAAGCTTCAAAAAGGTATCATTCGACTGGAAATTGAAACAGCTAGTGCCCTTTTTAATAGTCGAAAGTGATTGGATGGTAAGTAACCCGCGTCTCACACCCACCATTTCCCCAAACACATCCAATCAAAATTTTGAGATAGCAATTTTCTTCAACGTAGTTGAAAGTTCTGGAAATTTGGTCTTTGAGGATGACACCCCCCCCCCCAGCACTCAGGGCAAGGGTTTTAAGTTATGCCCTGGGGGCATATAAGGTTTTTATTGAAAGCTTTGTCGTAGAAACTTCAAAAGGGCTCATTCGGTTCGAAAATGAAAGGGCTAGTGCCTTTTTTAATAGTTGAAATGTCCCTCTCACGCCCACCATTTCTCCGAACACATCCTATTAAAATTTTGAGATAGCCATTTTGTTTAACTTAGTTGTAAGTTCTGGAAATAGGGTTTTTGAGGATGACAAACCCCCTCACAGCTCCAGGGCAAGGGGTGCAATTTAAGCCCTGGGGGCATATAAGGTGTTATAGAAAGCGTTGTCATAGAAACTCCAAAAGAGCTCATTCGATTGGAAATTGAAAGGGCTAGTGCCCTTTTTAATAGTCGAAAGTGACTGGAAGGCTTGACATTTTTATAGTAAAGATCGATGTAGGTACAATGTATTATTTTTTTTTTTTTTTTAGACCAGGGCACTTCGTATCGAAGGAGTTGTCTTAGGAACTTCGAAAAGGGTTCATTCGATTGAAAATAGAAAGGGCTAATGCCCCCTTTTAATAGTCGAAAGTAATTGGAAGGCTACTAGTCCCCCTCCCACGCCCACCTTCCCATTTGTTCCATTATGTTAAAAAACTAAAGTTGCCTTAAGATTACATCCAAATGCACAAAATGTGTTAATGCTAATTCCCAATAAGGCATCTCAGCAATATCCCAAGAACGATTGAGGGTATTATGTTCAAACTTTCGGGGCCACTTCTGCACTTAAAATTTAACCAAATCAAAATAGCGTAAGTGAATCCAAGCTATCAAAGAAAGTAAACAAATTTTTTTTTTCGAATGGTATCAAGTTTTCTATTTCAGGTCAACTAGAGGAGGTATGAAACAAAATTAAACACTACTATTTGTGTCCAGATTTTTAAAAGGGTGTATGTTGTTAAAAATTGCTGAGAATTTTTCTCCAGCATACAAATAGCAGGCCAAACTATAAAGTCTTAAAAAAACGAAAAGATTTAAAGAATTATTTTCTTTTTCCCTGAAAAAGACTATGTCAATATAAAACGAACAGAAATTAATTAAAAAAACTTTTTCCACAAAATAAATTTTTCAAAGAAAAGTAAAAAACTCCATTAAACCGAAAATGAGCAAAAATAAAATCAAATAATCTACCAAGCTTGAAACTACCACAAATCAGCATCGATAAATAAATGTAACTCAAAACGACCAGAAATTATAATAAATAACCGAGTCAAACTCAAAAGGAGCAGAAATTAACATGAGTAGAGCTCAAAACCCCTATGCCTTCCCAAGACCAGAACATAACTTGCATTTTACTGAAAAAATACAAATGAACGTGCATTGTCAGTTTAACATACATATACTGATATTTAGTAATCAAAATGTTAATATTATTTTATTTATTAAAGTTATAAAAGTAAAAACATTTATATCTACATACATAAATTTGAGCGCCATAGATGCTAAATTGGGTATGAAATTAACTATTTTGTTGCAAAGTAATCTTATTACTTCCTTTTTTTACTACTGCAATTCTCCTAGGTCTTGTATTTAATCTAGCCCCTTGTGGTTTTGTGAAACTTCACTACAATTATTAGCTACTTGTTCCTCTCGAGGGACTGAAAAATGCCTTTTTGGGGATATTTTCATTGAAAAATTATTTAAAAAAAATACAAGAAACTCGCTATCCCCCTTAGATACTGATATAGCATATCCCAGAAAAACATTTTTTTTTTAAATTGACGTCACTCCCTGATGCTACTTTTTAAATACTCTTTTCCAATTCGAGGAAACACGGAGACTTATCAAACATGAGCCATCTATGGCTCCGATGCCATCTATGTAGCACTGATGCCATCAATAACGAGCTCCCTGTGTTATGTAACAGACGTAGTTTTCTCTAAAAAGGAGAGTAGCTAAAGCTTCCCACACGAACTAATTAGGGAATTTTTAGTTCAATTCTTTAAAACTCACCTTTGACCATTATACTCTTGATTTTTGACAGGGTTGTCGTATACTGTACTTTATTTTGAGATGTAAATGGAATCTGTCAATGTACTGAAGACAAGATGCTCTCTTCCTTTGTAGAGAGGAGACTATAGAGCACATCAACTGGAAGATGACTTCACTTGACAACGTTGCTTTTACTTTAAGCAGAATTTAAATGCGCTACAGTATATTCCAGAATTTGAATTTTCCTTCGTTGGCTTAAAACTGGCACCCGTGAAAACATAGTGTACATGAAGACTACTAGCAAAACATGAAACAAAAGGAGCATTGTCATACCTGTGTCACAAATACCCAGGATGTGATAAAAAGCGGGGGAAAGGGGTGGGGTGCCTTAGATCAAGCGTGAATACAGGTCCAACCCTAGGGGAGAGAAGGATAAAGAGATTTTATGAACGGGCTACTTGCCCTGCATATGCTTTGCGAGACTACTTGAAAAGCACATGTCAAAACAGCGTTAGCATACCATGTCTTCTTGATGACACGCCAGAGAGAGAGCTGAACAATGAAGTGATCACTTACTACTGAAATAAAATTGCGTGAAATTCACAAGTTAAACACTTCTTAAAAGTTTCTTAAAAAGCGGCGCTGGAATTTTTTACCAAAGGCAAGAAATGGAGGCAGAATTTTTGTTAAGTAAAATGGTCATTGAAAAACATGAACAGTGCTACCATATGTTCAGCATATGTCAAAATGGGGTTGAAATATCTTGTCTTCTTGATGACACACCAGAGGGCAGAACAATGAAGACAGCACTTTAAAGCATAATATATTATTCTTTAAGTGAGATTAGTATTTAGAACAATTTATCTTAAACAGTGTTGCCAAATTGTTACGAAGTATGCAAATGGAGGCAGAAATTCTTTTAAGCCAAGTTGTCATTTAAAATATGCCAATGATATTGAATCAGGATAGGGCTGATTTTATTTTAATATATGCTGTGGGAGTATGCCTCTGGCATTGAACTGCCTTAAATAAGTCTTCTTGCTCAGATAAAATCTGAATCACGAAATGAGGCTGCATTTGAAGTTCCAATAAAATTTGGAAACAGCACCAGTACTTGGAAAGCATCGAGCAATGAAAATGGAACATCAGTCAAGGGTAGTTACCAGGGTCTTACCTAGATGGTGTTTGCTTCGCTTGAATGTTTTTCTTTCTGTCATATGGTTTCTCATCTCGACGACGATCTCCGAATTCCTGTTTTAGAAGAAAAGAATGAAAGTTTGAAAGAAAAAAAGGACTTCTATTTGGAATCACAGATGCAGTTTTAATATTTGGCATACTAACGCGGACTGAGAGACCATAGCAAATGGACTCTAGGGAAAATTTGTAAATTTCAACTAAAGTAACAGGACAAAATAATGAAAACGACACGTCGCAACGCTGAAAATCAGAATGATGAGGCAAATAAAGTGCAAAAGAGCAAAGGATAAATGGATACGTGGAAATTAAAGAACGGAATCTCCAAGTATCTGTTTTTAGAGGAACAGAATGAGTTTCAAAGAATTTTTTGGTATTTTTCGATTTTTATGTGGCATACTAACAGGGTCTGAGACACCATAGCAAATGAACTTTGGGGAAAAAATGTAAATTTCACCTAAAGGAATAGGACAAAATACTGAAAACGATGCGCAGCACCGCTGAAAACCAGAATGATGAAAGCAAATTAGGTGCACATGAAAAAATGAAAACGGATACGTGGGAATTAAAATTGGCAAAGGCGTATAAAATGTCTTACAGCGAAAAGGAACAAAGATAATGTTAGTTCTATTTTAGCTTGGGAATACACAGCTAATGCGAAAAAGGTGGAACGACAGTGGAAATCAGGGCCATAAATGCGAATTAATGTAAAAAAAAAAAACCAAATGAGTGGAAATAAAAGAATTGTCGAAAGTCTACAAATGTATTAAAATGTGTAATAAAATATTGGAAGGGTACACGGAAAATATTGTATTTCGTTTTTTAGCTTTTGAGTGTATGATAGGATACATGGAAATAAAAAAAAATGAAAAAGGTGTATAAATATATGACGGGAAAACCAAAAGACCGCATTGATAGTAGCCCGTTTTAGCTTCGGGATATATGGTTTGGACTTTTGGACGCGAATAGTCCAAAAGTAACCTACACTACAAAGGAGTAATTAACATAAGAGCACAACTAATTGAAGTGAGGAGAAATGGGTGAAGGAAATCTATAAAGTAATAGCAAAGTTAAGCAACTCTTTATTCTCCTTTGTCTTTTTGCAAATTTGCACCTTTTTTCTTCAGTTTTTTACTTTTACAAGTAGACGATTTAGCAAGTAAGACATAAGAAGCAATGGTCAAAACGAGATGTTTTCAACACTTTTCATGGCCTACACCCCTTTGAATCATATCACATCCAACAACACCCCCTTCGATTAGACAGCAGAATTTTGCAGAATTATTACTTATTATGCGTAAAATATTAGGAACACAATCACCCAAACAATGACTTTCCAAATCCTCCTGAAGCGGAACCCATACTTTAGATCAAAGCCCGTGACTAAAGGAAAATTTTGAAGGCATTTGCCAACAAATGCCCAGCATGCTCCTTGTTGGGAGTATATAAAAGAAGTATGAATAAGAGTTTATTGTAGAATTCGCACAAATTGAACTCCATTATGCGGACTGTTTCATTACATAGAAAAGGAGAAAGTAAATTATACATCGACTTCTTTGAAAAATTAAATTCATAAAAGCTTTTATTTTAAAAATGCAATGAATTCAAAAGAATGCTGAGGGTCTAGCAATGAAAGGATGAACTACTCAAGAAGGATAAAATTTAGAGGAACGACTGAGAAAATACTAAAAACTACCTTTCTTGTCATCTTTTGTCCAGGCCCACGGGCTTCATCCCTGCGATAGCGCGGTTCATCACGTCTTCCTCTTACTGGCCCTCCAAAAAGTGATGCATTCTGAAATTAGTAGGTGAATAAGACTAAGGTTTTTTCTGAGTACATACTTGGGGTACTAATTGGGGAAGGGCGATATACCCCCCTAGATATTGAAGAACATATTTTTGATATCTATGATCTCGTGAGTTGGCACCACAGGTACATGCAAGTCTTTACGAGAACAAATTTTTACAAACCCGAGTGCATTGATTGGGAAGGGGGGGGGGACCTCTTCGAAAAAAGCACAGACATAAGCCTCTAGAAATCTGACTAAGAACGTTAAGGACTGGAGTGTCTGGTTGACTAAAAAAAAGAAGGCCCTAGCAAATTTGAAGAAGAAAGGATTATTTTGGCAGAAACCTCGACTTATGACAACAGTCACGAGAGTGAGGATTCCAAGTCAGAAGAAATATTTTAAGTAAATTTGCGCTCATTCTTTCTGCCAGAGTCATGCTAAGATGATACAAACAGAAAAACATATAATACTTTTATTTTAGAAAGGAATATAAGCTATTCCAAATATTAAGAAAATATAATTGATTTAGAAATGAGAAGAACGAGTGGAAACAGTCAATACATTAGATTTTGAAGAAGAAGCACTCTCATTTCCTCCCATTTCATACGGGCAAGATCCAGAATAACAGAAAATCCTGAGCCAGCATTTTGGAAATAACTGAAAAGGTATTTTTACAGCATTTAACAATTTGTCTTACCCATATTACAACCACACTGAGCATTTGCTCATCTTCCATGGAAAGCGGAATTGACAAAAATGACAAACTGTTTGCTGAAGTCTTTGCCCATACCCCCACAAACAGCAGGGGATTATAGCCACGACATGGAAAAAGGCTGGCTGCCCTTGGTTTCTACTTTACTTTGTTTAAAGAGAAAAGTATATAATACTTTATTCTGCTTACAAATTGAAACAAAGATTGTTGACTGATACCTTCATTTTCAACAATTAACAAAAATAATCAAAAATGAAATAAGAATAGCGACTATAAGGCCAAATGACCTGTGAACCGTGTCTTAATAAAATTAATTACAATGACTATGCTTCCTGCAAGCATTTTAAGAAGCAATGTATACAGAGAGCAAGTTTAAGTTTTGGCAAATTTCCAGATGTTGCACTTTTGGCCATACCCTTTAGGGCCGTGATTCTCAACGTGGGGCTTGGCAATATTTTGGTGGTTCAAGGGCAGGACGTAAACATGGGCTGACTACTTTAGAGCCAATATTAAAAAAAAAAAAAAAAAAAAAAAAGAAAAAAAAAAAAAAAAAAAAAAAAAAAAAAAAAAAAAAAAAATGAATGACGTCACATTCATATGCATTTAAAAAGTAAAAAAGATACATGATAGTATTGTAATAATGTCATGCAATTTTTTTCGTTAGCATGAAATATGCCAAAAGGACCACAAAGAAACAAAAACAAGTTAATGGCGTTTTAAGCTTCCTTCAGGTGAGGCATGGCCTAAAATCGGTTGGGAGCCACCATTCTAGAGTCAAATGAGAAGGAGGTCATCCATGAATGGGTTAGAAAATTCATTTAAAGCAAATACATAAAAAAAGGAGCCCTTTTATTCTTGGAGAATGACAAAACATTAAAAAATTTTATTTCATTGCTCATGTTCTTTTTTTTTGTTCTTGTGTTGCCATATGTGCTTGATTATGGGAAACTTTTTGCTCATGATTTTAGAATGAGTTTTTTTTTAAAGTCAAATTATCAAAAGAGGAAAAGAAAAAGATTTAACACTTGCGTCATTTTTGGTGTAGATATTTATTTTTGAGCAGTGTCCTTGCA
This sequence comes from Artemia sinica, assembly GCA_027921565.1. Classification (NCBI taxonomy): domain Eukaryota; kingdom Metazoa; phylum Arthropoda; class Branchiopoda; order Anostraca; family Artemiidae; genus Artemia; species Artemia sinica. The sequence goes on along the minus strand of CM051271.1, from coordinate 55,392,522 downwards.
AATAAATACACAGGCCATTAAGGTTATTTTTTTCTTAGTGAGAATATGTAAAGGCTATACTAGTTCTAAAGGCTAAAATATGTAAAGGCTTAGTAGGGCTTTAGATATCTATAATATGTAAAGGCTTTGAGATATCAAATATCTAAAGGCTATAATATGTAAAGGCTTAGTGAGAAAATGTAAAGGCTATACTAGTTCTATAGGCTATAATATGTAAAGGCTTAGTAGGGCTTTAGATATCTATAATATGTAAAGGCTTTAGATATCTAATACCTAAAGGCTATAATATGTAAAGGCTTAGTGAGAAAATGTAAAGGCTATACTAGTTCAGATAATTTTTTATAAAGGCTTGTCGAATATTCAAATGATCCAAAAATTCGAAGGACACAACTCCATAACACTGAGAGGGGGAGGGGATGGAGATAGGCTGTGAGTCAATTTATCCCTTACAAAACCTTGATATTTTAAAGATTTTCCTTTAGTTCCTTATATTTATCACATGTTTCACTTGTTTGTAGTATTTCTTTAAATGTTATAAGTTTTTTTGATATTTATAAAAATGTTCGTAGCATCTTTTTTTTTCTGGAAATCAGTGTTGGGCAGTTTATTTAAGATTTTTTTTTTAATATTTGCCAATTACTTTGAATGCATTTGACTGGACAATAATATTATTCAAAGCAAATACAAATAAACACAAGCTTTGAATAGATAGAGTGGAAGTGTGTTAGCCTCAGGAGGTCTGGTGCTGCAGTTTAAAAAAAAAATGTATTTTTGATAAATGAGTCCTAACTCTAAAATTTAAGTAACACATTGAAAAAGAAACAATACAAAAAACTATTATACTTACCATAAGTGGCTGGGCCATCAAAGGTGCCGGGGTTGGCAGTACTGGTTGTTGCTGACTCTGAACAAGGGCATTAATCAGAGTATTGGCCAATGCCAACTTGGCTTCAGATTCCATTTGATGTACCATGTTGGGTTGAGGTCGAAGAAATTGCTGCTCAGGCTCTCCAAGCAATCCTCTTCCCCTTAGTGGCTCTTCTCTTCTTGGAGGATATCTCTCAGTTTCCTGTCTATGATAAGGATCTTCATCATAAAGGGACTTTCTAGGGCGGTCCCCTCTCTCTCTGAAGCCTCCATATTGACCTGCACTTCCATAGGGATCAGATCGGCGGTCAAAAGTTTCTTGCCTCCTCATCTCATTTTCTTGAAGAAGACTTACTCTTCCTGAATTTGCATTAAAAGAACGAATGTCATCATAATTGGTTGGCATTAGACTCTGACGGCTTTGATATTCATTTCCTCTGAGGCCACTGGAAATTCCTGTATCTTGATATCTACTGGACTGTTTGTAAACGATCATCTACACTCCACCTTCTCCTTTCATCACCATAAGCATTATCATTCGATTATACATATTCAAACTGAAACGAAATAAGATATATTTAGATCTGTTCAAACGATCTATTTATTAGATCTATTTATTGTCATTTTTTATTGCAAAAAAAAAAGAAAAAAAAAGGAAGCCACAGGATTGCCTTATTTCAAAATAATTAGAAAAGATGGTGGCTACATTTCTGATAACAAAACAAAAACTTAACAATCAACAAAAAAGATAATATGCAGCATTACAACCATAGATGCTATGGTCCCATAAGCTTATCAAATAAAAAAACAAACAAACAGTTTTTTTAACTGAAAGTGAGGAGCAACATTAAAACTTAAAACGAACAGAAATTATTCCTAAAAACAACTTCATTTGCATTAAAAATAACCTTTACCTCCACCTGTAAATACATCCAAATCAGGGTATATATTTACACATCAGGGGTGTGCTGTAAAGTTTATTTGTGATGTAAATGAAGGTTATATTTAGATTCAAAATTATGAAGTGCTTCTGAATGAATTGTATATATTAGAATTTCAAATAGCAAAAAACGATTAACAGAGTATGTACTCCCACCCCCACCCCCTAATTATTATTATTATTATTTCTAACCCACACTGTACAAAGGTACAATACGTGGAGTATCAGGAGGAAAAAAACATAAAATGCAACACAAATCAATATAGAAATCAAAGATTACCAGTTACAGAGTAACACATAAAAATTTAAAAGAAACTAAAATAAAAGAGAAATAACATGAAAGGGGAGGGAAAAAAAGAAGAAGAGAGAAAAAAACTGACAAGTTGCAGAGTCTAATAAGCAGTAATATGCAGAAATATGGACACAAGCTGTCATTATTATTATCATTATTTGATTTTTACTCACTCTTTACAATACTAAAAAATGTAGAATGACCAAACAGAGAAAAACAACTAAACAAATAAAAGAAAAATAACTTACAACTGAAAAAAAACTGATAAGGTGATGGTGTGGAGAAAAAACAGATACAAGCAGTATTTGAAAATTTTCTGTGTAGTGCTTCCAGTTTTCAGTAATATTAGGACAAGAAATTTATTAATAATTACCCGATTTTTGGTCCAAGGAGGAAGAAACAACAAAAATTTACAAATCTAAAACAAGTAATCTGGATTCTTTTTAACTCATTTTTCTTCAAAAGGAGAAAAATTCCAGAAGCAAAAAGAATTGAATGGTCACAAAAAGTTGAGTAGAGCTTGGCAGCGCGAGTTTGCAAATATATACCCAGAGTTGCATTCTGAGTCTAAATATAACCTTCATTTGCATCACAAATGAACTTTACCTTCACCTCATGATGTGCAAAATATATACCCTGATTGGGATATATTTAGGGTGGGGGTTAATTTCATTTGTGATGCAAATGAAGTTTAAATTTAGACTCAGAATGCAACTCTGTGTATATATTTGCACATTGGGGGGGGGGGGGGGACATATACTCTGTTAATAGTTTCTTGCTATTTGGAATTCTTTATTTTTGTATCATAAGGTTTTTTTTATAAGTTCTTGTTGGTTTGTTGTTTAGATATTTAAGAGTTGCAATCTTTCATAGGGTTAATGTTTATTATGTATAGTATGACCAATAGACTGTCAGATATGGAAAGTCTGTTATTATCTACCTCCATTGCTAATGATGGCCCAAGTGAAGGAAATAATACACAAGCTATGAAAGCAAGTAATTATGTGGATAAACAGTTGCTGAAAAATTGGTCAGTTACAGATGATATTGTTTTTTCATTTTGAAATTGTCAAGGCCTTAGGACTGTGTATCATACCCTGTGTAGCATTTTGAGTGATTTACAAGAATCACCATTAGTAATAGTACTTAGTGAGACATTTGTCTCAAATAGGAATAATTATTCAATTTGGGATTTCCAATTTCCAGGATACATTAGTGAAAGAAAAGAATGGCAGGTTATGGAGCAAAGAGGTTTGGCATTGTTGATAAAAGAAGGAGTTTCATATTGGGTGAGGGAAGATCTCTGGCTGTGGCTTGAGGGAAGGTTAGAGACTCTTTTCATTGACATTGATGGTAATTACGGTAAAGATAAAGCTGTTGGTTTAATATATAAAACACCATCATATAATGATGATGTTTTTATTAGGGAGATGGGGACTTTAGTGGAAAATTTTAATAGTGAACCTAATAATAAAGTACTAATGGGAGATTTTGATATTGACCTCCATAAAAGTTCAAATTATCTAGATTTTCTCAATTGAATGATTTCTTCTTGTACTGTTCTATTAACTGGACTCACTTTATATCTCAAACTCAAGATGCCTTGAAAAAACCCATTTTTCAATGGGATGATACAAGACATTGCTGTAGAGAAATACAATGTATAGCGTGGTTTTAATTGCATATTCGATATTTAAAGTGTTTTCTTTTTTTTTTTTGGGGGGGGGGGGGGGAAAGGTACCTAGGTTAGGTTACATATTTAATATATGCTATGCTTTGCCCCCCCCTAATGTACAAATCATATAGCACAAATTTGTTTCTAAACTATTATATAGTCATCCTATTTTATTTCATTTCATTAGCATTAACCAAACTAGCACTATATAATAGAGTCAGGTTAATAGAACAGTACCTTTCTTCTTTTCTATATCCAATGATAACTATCCCTACATGAAATGCTGGGAAATATGCAATGCTAATTAACAATATATTTGTGGATGGCAATCTTCCCAAATGTTCATATGCTGATGTTTTAATTATGGATAGAATGGACCATTTTTTTTCTCATGAGTAAATTAAGGAATTCCCATGGAATGATAACTAAGAATGACCATTTAAATAAAAAAAATTCTTCGTGATTTAAGAGAAAATAATAAAAAAAAATTGAGATAGAAATGGGTGATGTAGATTTTTCTACAGTATTTGAAGAAGATGACCTATCAGCTGCATGATATTTTTATTAGAACCCTTACAAATGTATTAAATAAGATGTGTCCTCTTAGAAGACCTAAAAAGGCTAGGGCAAAATTCCCTAGAAAACCATGGATTACTCAGGCTATTCTAAATTCTATAAACCAAAAAAAAAATAAACTTTATAAAGCATATTTAGCTGAACCACCTACTATTAATTTTCAACTATGTAAAACCCTATAGGAATATCTTAAATGTATTAAAAGAAAAAGCTGAAAAAACGTTTTTTGAAAAATGAATTTACAAAGCATAAATGTGACATGAATAAAACCTGGAAAACAGTAAATTTGCTCCTGGGTCAAAAGGGTAAAATAGAGGTTATCACTAAACTACAAACTGAAAAGGGGAAATTTGACCACTCCAAATGATATAGCAAATTATTTATATAATATTTTTGTAGTGAGGGTGCAAAAACTATGTAAAGAAGCTCAGAAAAAAAATAAACAGGTTCTCAAGACAGTTCAATCTGAAGTTCTGGTATATACTCAAATGACTTTTAATTCTTGTGATGTAAATGAAATGGGAAAAAATTATCAATGGAGTGCATTTGAATTCAAGTGATGTAGATGGGATTTCCCAGAAGATTGCAAAATTTTTTTCAGTCAGTTATAACACCTACTCCGTGTCATTTGATTAATAAATCAACCCAGAAGCTTATGAACTACAACAGCAACTGGGAGGTGTGAAAGTGAATAAAGGATTATTGACCAAATTTATGAGAAAGAACATTATTTCTACCCATATTTTACCCTTCATAAATATAACCTTCATTTGCATCACAAATGAACTTTACCTTCACCTCATGATGTGCAAATATATACCCTGATTGGGATATATTTAGGGGTGGGGGTTAATTTCATTTGTGATGCAAATGAAGGTTATATTTAGACTCAGAATGCAACTCTGTGTATATATTTGCACATTGGGGGGGGGGGGGGGACATATACTCTGTTAATAGTTTCTTGCTATTTGGAATTCTTTATTTTTGTATCATAAGGTTTTTTTTATAAGTTTCTTGTTGGTTTGTTGTTTAGATATTTAGAGTTGCAATCTTTCATAGGGTTAATGTTTTATTATGTATAGTATGACCAATAGACTGTCAGATATGGAAAGTCTGTTATTATCTACCTCCATTGCTAATGATGGCCCAAGTGAAGGAAATAATACACAAGCTATGAAAGCAAGTAATTATGTGGATAAACAGTTGCTGAAAAATTGGTCAGTTACAGATGATATTGTTTTTCATTTTGAAATTGTCAAGGCCTTAGGACTGTGTATCATACCCTGTGTAGCATTTTGAGTGATTTACAAGAATCACCATTAGTAATAGTACTTAGTGAGACATTTGTCTCAAATAGGAATAATTATTCAATTTGGGATTTCCAATTTCCAGGATACATTAGTGAAAGAAAAGAATGGCAGGTTATGGAGCAAAGAGGTTTGGCATTGTTGATAAAAGAAGGAGTTTCATATTGGGTGAGGGAAGATCTCTGGCTGTGGCTTGAGGGAAGGTTAGAGACTCTTTTCATTGACATTGATGGTAATTACGGTAAAGATAAAGCTGTTGGTTTAATATATAAAACACCATCATATAATGATGATGTTTTTATTAGGGAGATGGGGACTTTAGTGGAAAATTTTAATAGTGAACCTAATAATAAAGTACTAATGGGAGATTTTGATATTGACCTCCATAAAAGTTCAAATTATCTAGATTTTCTCAATTGAATGATTTCTTCTTGTACTGTTCTATTAACTGGACTCACTTTATATCTCAAACTCAAGATGCCTTGAAAAACCCATTTTTCAATGGGATGATACAAGACATTGCTGTAGAGAAATACAATGTATAGCGTGGTTTTAATTGCATATTCGATATTTAAAGTGTTTTCTTTTTTTTTTGGGGGGGGGGGGGAAAGGTACCTAGGTTAGGTTACATATTTAATATATGCTATGCTTTGCCCCCCCCCCCCCCCCCCTAATGTACAAATATATAGCACAAATTTGTTTCTAAACTATTATATAGTCATCCTATTTATTTCATTTCATTAGCATTAACCAAACTAGCACTATATAATAGAGTCAGGTTAATAGAACAGTACCTTTCTTCTTTTCTATATCCAATGATAACTATCCCTACATGAAATGCTGGGAAATATGCAATGCTAATTAACAATATATTTGTGGATGGCAATCTTCCCAAATGTTCATATGCTGATGTTTTAATTATGGATAGAATGGACCATTTTTTTCTCATGAGTAAATTAAGGAATTCCATGGAATGATAACTAAGAATGACCATTTAAATAAAAAATTCTTCTGTGATTTAAGAGAAAATAATAAAAAAAAAATTGAGATAGAAATGGGTGATGTAGATTTTTTCTACAGTATTTGAAGAAGATGACCTATCAGCTGCATGATATTTTTATTAGAACCCTTACAAATGTATTAAATAAGATGTGTCCTCTTAGAAGACCTAAAAAGGCTAGGGCAAAATTCCCTAGAAAACCATGGATTACTCAGGCTATTCTAAATTCTATAAACCAAAAAATAAACTTTATAAAGCATATTTAGCTGAACCAACTACTATTAATTTTCAACTATGTAAACCCTATAGGAATATCTTAAATGTATTAAAGAAAAAGCTGAAAAAAAACGTTTTTGAAAAATGAATTTACAAAGCATAAATGTGACATGAATAAAACCTGGAAAACAGTAAATTTGCTCCTGGGTCAAAAGGGTAAAATAGAGGTTATCACTAAACTACAAACTGAAAGGGGAAATTTGACCACTCCAAATGATATAGCAATTATTTATATAATATTTTTGTAGTGAGGGTGCAAAACTATGTAAAGAAGCTCAGAAAAAAAATAAACAGGTTCTCAAGACAGTTCAATCTGAAGTTCTGGTATATACTCAAATGACTTTTAATTCTTGTGATGTAAATGAAATGGGAAAAATTATCAATGGAGTGCATTTGAATTCAAGTGATGTAGATGGGATTTCCCAGAAGATTGCAAAATTTTTTCAGTCAGTTATAAAACACCTACTCCGTGTCATTTGATTAATAAATCAACCCAGAAGCTTATGAACTACAACAGCAACTGGGAGGTGTGAAAGTGAATAAAGGATTGTTGACCAAATTTATGAGAAAGAACATTTATTTCTACCCATATTTTACCATATCTGCTTATATTTGATATTTAGTTTCATTTTAAGAGGTTTTCCCTGGTGTTTCATTTTATTTACCTGAATTTTGATGTTAGAAAATTTTTATTTTCTATTCCCAGGGACTTGTCCTTTGTCTGCTAATAAACAGCTGTTTGTTTGTTTGTAAATAAGGCCAGGCTGAATTCAGTGTCCTTCTCCTTCTTCCGAATTTGCAGCAAGCAATAAAGCACAGTTGCCAAACGCTAAATATTAAAAACACCATTGATTACGTTGGCTCGTCCGTTTTTGCGAATTTTTGGTGGATAATTTGTGCAGAAGGGAGCAATAGCAAACAAACAAGAGGCCGAATTGGTACCAGTGGGATTTTAATCCTTAAACTGCTGGGAATAGGTGATTTGAGTATTGCACTTCCCACATTCTGTCTACCTCAAAAATGTCAAGGCAATAAATTTAGCATTCTGAGCATCAACGAGATACAATACTTTCATTTGAGCGCCAGGAGAGGAAAAAGCTAGCAGAAGAGGCAAAAGTACCTGTGGCAAGTGCTCTAGTGGTATCTGCTGAGAGTTATTTGTCCAAGAGAATTGATAAACTTCCGCTATTTATCCCAAACCAGAAATGGCAAGCAAACAGATGCATGTTAGCCCAGTGAAGGGTACGGACAAGTGTGCAGCCTGTGAAGACAATTTGAATGAAGGTTCTAATGCTATGAACTGTGATGATTGTGAGTGATGGCTGTGTGCAGAATGCCTTGATCTTTTGGAACCAGAATATATTTTATTAACGAAGATGACTTGCCACATGGGCTGTGAGTGGAAATGTCCCATGTGCAAAGGCAACCCAAAAGGCAATGTTAATGCCTCAGAAATAGCGAAAATTGTGGACAGTAGCATAAAAAGGTCACTGGGTGGTCTTGATGACACAATAAAGAACCTGGATGTGAAAATCAAAGAAGCGGTTAAAGACTCCTTTTCAAGCTTGAAAGATGAACTGAAAGCTGAAATAGACACTAAGTTCACCGGCCTTGAAGATAGAGTATGCTCCCTGGAGCAGCACTCGGGAGCTGCCACAGACCAAAAAGTGTTGAAAGACCTTGTGACTGCTGAAACAACTGCTCTAAAGGAAGCCCTAAACGAACATTTTGAAAACAGGGTGAAGGCACTAATCTTCGAAGACCGCGACAGACAGAAGAGAAGATTGAATATAGTGGCCTTTGGAGTTGCTACTCAAACTGATGATGCCCAGTTTGTCCACGAGCACCTAGCTAACGAATACGGCTTACCTGGTGTCCCTATTTCAAACATCCGCCGCCTAGTGAATCCCACTGTCTCCGTAACCCAAAATCCACTACGCCCACCCCCAATCATGTTCGCTGTCCCCAACTTCAAGATCAAGAAGCTGATTCTCCAGAAATCTTTTGAGAAAAAAGGGCAGTTCAGTTCAGAAATGATGTATCAAAAACAGACTGTGACAAAAGGCAGAAGTTATATGAAGAACTATACAGAAGGTGGGCAGGTGGTGAATCAAATATTGTGATTAAAGGTAACAAGATTGTCCCAAAAAAACTTCCAGCAGCCTCCAGCTACGCTGGGGTCGCAGGTGATGGAGATCTAGGAGTTGATGCCTGTCAAAACAATGTAAATAGTACTGTACATAGAAACTTTAGTGTGAGTGATTCAAACGCAAGCCCCACATTTGAGATCAATAATGATGAATCATTTGCAAATGCATTATCAAGTACTCATGGCAGAGAACCTTTGGATAGTTCCGCTTTCGGATCTTGTGAGTCGGAATTTAGTGATATTGGTGATGCCCATATTGAAAATGAAGATGGACTATTAATGCTTTAAAGTAACGTGGATTGCATCACCACAAAAATGGATAAAATAAAAGCTGTAGTTTTGGCAAGACCTGAAGTGAGTGTGTTTGCCTTCACTGAAGTTAAACCAAAGTATACTTCAGTGCCACTGACTGATGTGCAAATCCAGATTACCAGATTCAGAATAATTTCAAATCTGTTGAAACCAGAAGGAAGAGGAATTGTCCTGTACATCAAATCATCACTGAAGGGAGGAGACCTTAATCTTGGTTCTCAGTATGAGCTGTGGGTGGAGCAGGTCTGGATAAAAATTGAGCTAAAGGGTCACCCCTTAATTATAGGTTGTATTTATAGAAGCCCAAGCTCTCCCTGTCAGAAAATTTCTCACCTCGCGATTGCAAATTCTATAAGTTCGGTGATGAGTTGTCCTTGCCATAATATTGTAATTGTTGGAGACTTCAACCTGCCTCAGATCCAATGGATTAGTGGTTATGCTGCTACAGGAGATAACGATGGCCAGATTGGCACACTCCTCAAATGCCTACAAGAACATTCATTGTACCAGACAATCAATTTCCCGACTAGGTACAGAGACCCATCTCTCTTAGATCTCCTATTTGTCAAAGATGAGGAGGCAATCCAAAGTATAGACTCAGAGCCACCTTTTGGCACAAGTGACCATATAGCCATAACTTGTCGACTAAAGTTGTACCCACAGACAAATAATTTTAGAAAACATGTGTTTACAAATTACAACAAGGTCAGGCAAGATTTGGCTAACCAAGATTGGTCTTTTGTTGAAAAGAATAATGTACAGGGAGCTTGGCTTGAGATGAAAAGGGTCCTCAGTGAGACAATTGCAAAACACATGACAACCACTTGGAAACAAAGACCAAGAACGCTCCCTTTCATCACACGAGAAATCAAACTAGCAGTCCAGAAGAAAAAGAAGTTCTGGAGAAGGTACAAGGACGTCCCAATGCAGGCTAATCATGACAAATTCAAACAAATACAAAACAAAGTCCGCTACCTTACAAGAGAAGTTACTAGCAAGTATGAGGAGTCTTTAGCTTCAGCATTGAAAACAAATCCAAAGAAATTTTGGAAGTATGCCTCAACTCAAAAGCCCGGAAGACACTCAGTAACCAAACTCTCAGTTAATGGGAATACCATAAGCAACCCTGGAAATATAGCTGAAGCTCTGAACCAGCAGTTCAAGTCAGTTTTTACACCTCCAGATAATGACCTCTTGCCACAAATTCCAGAATATGATATTCAGAAACCAATGCAAATTATTACTATATCAGCACTTTGGATGTTGAATCTCAGCTCGAAAGATTGAACCCAAATAAGTCAGTTGGCCCTGATGGGGTACACCCTCGAACTTTGAAAGAGGCTCATGCGGAGCTTGCCCTCCCCCTAGCAAAACTGTTCCAGAAGTCTCTTGACACGAAACAAGTCCCTCAAGATTGGAGAAATGTGAATATTACACCTGTTCACAAGGGTGGAAGCAGGAACTGTGCTTCCAATTACCGACCAATTAGCATCACCTTGACAGTCAGTAAAATCCTTGAAGGAATTGCAAACACCACTGTTATGAAACACCTGATTGACAATAAACTACTTACCGATAGCCAACATGGATTCAGATCTGGATGCTCGGTTGAGACAAATCTTATTGATGCATATGAATGTGTCACCAAACTGCTAGACCAGGGTATCCCTGTTGATATGATTCTATTAGACTTTGCAAAGGCTTTTGACAAAGTTTGCCATCGTCGTTTGAAGGCTAAACTTTTAGCTACCAGGAACATGTGGAGGTTGTTGAATGGGTTATGCAGTCCCTCTCAGGAAGAAAGCAGAGAGTTAGAGTGTGTTTGGGGATAACGGGCAAGAGTTTTTCTCAGAAGTTGCTGCAGTTGATAGTGGAGTGCCCCAGGGAACAATCTTGGGCCCAACACTTTTCAATATTTACATTAATGATGCTCCACGGGCTGTAAGAAATAAGATGAGCTTCTATGCCGATGATTCAAAGCTTATTGGGCCCTCGGAGTCGTCAGCAACTAGAGCCACCATACAGGAAGACCTGGATGCACTTTCCCTTTGGGCCTGCCAATGGAAGCTTGAGTTTAACATCCAGAAGTGCAAGGCGGTATATTTCGGGAAAAAGAATGAGAAGTGGCAGTACCATATGAGTGGGGGGGGGATGGCTCTAGACAATCGATTGGTTCCTCAGTAGCTGAAAGAGATTTGGGAATAGTTGTTGATGAAGAATTAAAATTCAACAAACACACCCAAACAGTGGTTGCCAAAGCATCTCAGACCCTCGGAATAATCAAGCGTATAGTACACAGCAGATCATCTAAAGTCATGACAAAGCTGTACAAGGGTCTTGTGCAACCATTGCTGGAGCTTGGGATGTGCATTGCCACGCCTCTGAATAAAAGTGATCAACAGAAAATAGAGTCTGTTCAAAGGCGCACAACCAAAGCTATTGATGGATGCAAGAACCTGACTATCCATCCTGCCTGAACAAACTACAGCTCCCAACACTCGTCTACAGACGGCGGAGGGGTGATGTCATTATGGCTTACAAGCTACTGCATGCTGATTCCTCTTATTAGAGTCCTTTACAACTTGACAAATCATTCAGGACAAGAGGGCATAGTAAGAAGCTGCTCAGGAAGAGAGCTCACAGCAGACTCCACAACCACTACTTCTCCAATAGAGTGGTGGGCCCCTGAACAGTCTTCCCAATGCAGCTGTCACCGCTCCCTCTGTCAATGCATTCAAGATTGCCATTGATAAGAATTGGTTCACCAAACCATGGAAAACAGAGTGGGACGCCGCCGAACCAGTGACTCCCCATCATCACTGACCAGTGACTCTACAGGATCTTTCCTTATTTTGCTGGACAATGCAATTTAAGGTATGAAGGTCACTAAGATAATACCATTACATAAAAAAAGTAGGAGAGACGACCCTTCAAATAAAAGACCAATTTCTATTCTCCCTTTCATTTCTAAAATATATGAAAAGGTAATTGGATCTAGGCTAAATTATTACATTGAAAAAAAAATATCTTGTAAATGCTCAATTTGGTTTCAGGAAAAGACTATCAACTGAAATGGCTATAATTAAATAGTGGATATGATACATGGAGTGTGCAAATTGGGTTTGGTTCCAGCTGCCTTATTTCTAAATTTAAAGAAAGCCTTTGACACAATTGACCATACAAAATTATTACTTGAGCTGGATAAAATCAGTGTGACTAAACAATAACATCTTATGGCTTAAATCTTACTTGAGTGGACAGAAGCCAATTGTGGTGAATGGGTCTTCTACTTCTGTAGATAATGGGATAACATGCAGAGTACCCCAAGGGTCTATACTAGGTCCTCTTTTATTTTTAATTTTTATCAATTGAATCAAACATTATTTGTCAGAGGACAGTATCAGTAGCATATCCAGGGGGGAGAGGGGCAGAGCAGCCTGCCCCCCCCCCAAAAAAAAATTTCTTTCTTTTTAAGTGCCAATATAGTAAGTTCCAAAATATTCACGCTTTTAAGTTATTTGCAACACCCATTCCTTTTTTCATTTCTTGTTAAATGGCTATCCATTTCTATGGCAAACTATATCATTATTTTATCATCAAATGTGCAATCGCCTCCTGTAATCAAACAAGATGTCAAGAAATTTGTTGCACTATTTAACCCCTGCAGCTATAAGCACTAGCTTCTCTGCAATGAACAAATTGCAATAAGAAATTGGACTAAGAGGCAACAGTTCAAACACTGCTATAATTCTAGTGTAAGCTAAGCATTCAAACAGAAAGATCACATGAGAGGAAAGAAAGAAAATGAAGCAACACCAGCCCAGCATTAAGCATTTCTTAAAGCTTGCAAAAACCAGCAATGACAGTAAGGAGTTTACTACTATTCTGACAATAGTTTGTATTTAGTAGGTTTTGAAGCAAGCATATGTCACTTGTAATTAAAGTGTGATTCCCAATTTAGATTGAAGACAACCAAAGATAAAACTAAATTTGGAAATCTTCTTGTAAGAATTTTTTCTTATCTATGATCAATTAAAGGAAACAGTAAAAATGATCATTATTTGGGTGGGATCAAACATTTTTGGAGCTTAACCTTTTTCTAGAGCCCAACATAGGATTATTACTAGTTCATTCATTTTATATTCTATTTCTTGTGTAACTATGAACATGGTTAATGTTGGAATACCTTCATATTCCTGTATTTCCAGAAACAAAAAGTAGAATCCCACAAAAATGGTGATTTTACAGTGTGAATTGATCATTTTGAGCTGTTCCAGAGTTTTTAGCAGTGTCTCTAAAATTCAATACTTTTGAGGAGGGGTGGGCAAACTTTGACCTACCAAACAAGTCATATATGCAAATCATTTAACTAACAAAGTTAATTGTTTTCTTTTTTTTATGAGTTAAACAAGTTTTATGAGGAAAACGAGTTTTTACAACCATTAGTAAATTGGGAGAAAAAATGTTCTGATTATGATTTAATTGCCAAAATTGATTTGTGTCCAGGAAACAGCAAGATAAGTGATAAAATGAGTCTTTTAATGATTCAAGGGCAATCTTTGAAGCCTTGGAACAGTCAGGTAGAGAGCATTTTCTTGGTACTTTTATGTTAAGTGCCAAGTATGATTATCATTTTTATCATCCTCACCAAAAAAAAAACACAAATATGTTTGTAGAAGCAGTCACTGTCATTTGTCCTGATAGTCCCTGTGAGAAAGCTTGTGAAGTTGCACAAAATGAGATGGGTGGAGCATCATAATTGCATTTTAGTTTTTATGTCTTTGTATTGTGTGATTATTTCTGTACTTGAGGAAATAGTTGGTAGCATACAGTGCAATACAGAAGTTATTTTAAAAGCAAATGCGTTGGTTTCAGCAGCAACCAAATTTAGTTTTATGTTCATGATGGCTATGCTAGAGTTTGTAAGTGCCATAATGCTCTCTGTCTCTAAGGTGCTGCAAGCCAAAGATTTAGACTTAGTTGAGTGCTGTTGGCATATTAAGCTATGTTCTAATACTTTACTGCAGTCAAAATAAAATGATTTTGAAACAATTTTTCAGAAAGCCTAAGAGCTTGCACAAGAGGTAAATGTGGCTCTGGCTGTTCCAAGGTCTATCTGCTGGAAGTCCATCAACGATAATGAGTCCATCAAGGTTTTTTATCGCAATTTATTGTTCAAACCTTACTTTGCTTCACTTATTGAAGAACTTGATCAAAGATTTTTGCACCATCAGGAGGCATCTTTCAAAATCGGAAGGCTTTTGCTAGCTAACAGCAAGTCATTAAATATTAATGAATTTGTTAATACTGATGCTGTTTACAAGGGATTTCACAGGGGTAGATGTGTGCTCAAATGTGAGTTAGTCCTTTGGAAACAGAAGTGGCTCAGAATGTCTGAGAAACCATCAACTGTTGCTTTGACTCTTGCATCATGTGATGCAAGATTTTCCCCATGCATTTGAAGGCTTTTGACAATTTCTCAGACATTACCAGTGACTCCACTTCTGCTGAGAGGAGTTTTAGCTGTCTTAAGCAATTAAAAACCTATCTGCAGAGCTCCATGGGCAAGGAGCATCTGAACAGACTAGCTCACATGACCCTGAACCACAATATCCAGGTCAATGCTAACCAAGTTTTTTATCCATTTGCAGCCAAAAAAGACCAGCAGCTGTTACTGTGAGAGGTTAGGTCATCTTTCATTGCTTGTTTCTCTAAGTGCAGTTGATTCTGTTTTTTAAACTTTAATTGCACTTCATTCTCTGTAAACAATGTTAATATCAATACATTTCCTTCTTTCATGGCTGCTATAATAGATAGACTGAGGCCCCCACCCCTCCAAAACCAAATTCTGGGCAATTGTCTTTGATATAATATTATTTTTTATTTATTTGGTTCTCTAAAACAGGGGTCCCATAGGTTAATATAAGGAATAATGCACTTCTTTTTTTTCTAAATACTGCTGCTTTGTGGCAGTTCCAAATTATCTACTTGCCCAAAATAGAAACTCTCACTGCTTCTAACTTTTGGTTTAATTTTGACTTTGTTGGCAAAATTTTGTCATCCATTCTCAAACAAAGAAGAGTCTACAACTAGAAATACTCATGACAAGTGTGTATTTTTTATTTCTTTACCTAGCTACCCCCCACCTGAAATCTTGCACTATGATAGATAATTTTCTTGCTCATGTGACTGCTATAAAAAGGTAGACTGACAGCCCCCCCCCCCCCAAACAAAATCCTGGAAACACCACTGGATGATATAATCCTTTTCGCAGATGATACTCTTTCACTTGTTGCTGCACCATTGGTTAATCTACTTTTTGATAAAATGAGAATTGGTTGAGTTTATTGAGTGGCAGATTTTAATCTTTTGACATTAGATTATACCAAAACAAATTACATTTTATTGTCTCAGAGATCTAGTATTGAAACTAATTCAGGACTAATTGTAAATGGTAATCAAATAAAAAGAGAAAGGGTAACAAAGTATTTGGGTTTTATGATTGATGAAAATCTATCATGGAAACACACTCTGATATTATAGCTTCAAAATTATCAAGATCTCTGGGTGTGCTTTGCCAAGTTAAAAAACTCAGTTTCAAAGAAAATTATTAAATTACTTTATTTTACTATTTTTACCTGTGTATTTCCTATGGTTGCTCTATATAGGTAAGTAATTTTGTGTCATGTTGTATGTAAATATTCATTGCTCAAAATATTAACAGATGTTACATTAAGAATCAACTTCTTAATATTTCAAAAACTTGAGATTATCAAGTTAGTATTTTCATGTATAAATATCTTCATAATTTGCTCTTCTTTTGAAAAATATTTTTCCCTTAATAGTGATCTCCATAGTCAAGATATATGAGAAATTTGGGGAAAATTGTAATACAAAATTTGCTCCCTGCATGTGGGATATAATATCAGTTGCAATTCAAATGCAAGTCATCTGGTAACCCTCAAGGCCACAGCCATAAGATTTTTCTATGCAAAGAATAGTATTTATGCAAGTGTTTTTGAGTAAATAGAATGGTTTTTGTATGGGTGTGGAATAAGTGATATTACCAAATAGATTAATATAGAATAGTATTTTTTTAGAATAGGCCTACCTAGAATAGAAGATTCCCACCTGCTCCCAACAAACCCTTAGGGGTTTTCTTAGCAGGTGCAGCAAAATGTTCTTTTTTTTTGTCAAATAAAAATTATCTATCTTAAGATGGGATGCCACCAGATGGCTAATTTGGCAGTTTATATATGTATACAAATCTTTAATTAGCCAACCAGTATTACAAGCCTAGTAGCCCAGCTGGCCATAACAAACATTATTTATTTTATCCAATAAAGGAGGAAGCCATAGGCATGTTAAGAAAAACATTTCTTACTCCATAATAGGGTAAAACACCTCTTTTAGAGAAAGAAAGACCACTTTTCTTTGGCATTCCAGAAAAATAAACATGGGTTTTTGGACCACCCTTTTTATTATAGTATGATGCAATGTGAGGGTACTAACAAGAGTCCTTCCTTCTTGGTGAAATTTTCACCAATAATTTGTTGGAATAAATTAAAAATGTGGTCTTTGTTTTTGACAAGCAATTGAAAGGAAAAAATTATATGTAATATTTGCAATTTACAGAATGAATATTTTTTTAGAATCAGAAGAAAATCAGCTTTCTGTTAATAGGCTATGTGAATAAAACTGAAGCACTGAAAGCATATATACATCAAAATAGGATAATTAGTATTTCCAAAAAGAGGTTGTTGTAGATAAATCAATAAACTAATGATTTTAAGTGTTTGATCTTAAATAATTTTAATAGGCCTAACCATATTCATGCATAGCTTAGCTTTTTATTGATATATACAATTCTTCTTAAATTTTCTTTGGTAACAAGGTATGAGGGTTTTAGGTTTTCCATAATTTTGCTCAATTGGATATACTGTTTTTTTTTTTTACCCCCACCCTATCTACAATAATCATAATTAACACATTTTGCAGGGGGAGAACCTTTACCTTCCCTTACTCAAGTAAACATACCACTCAATGCCTTTTTTATGCATATTATTTACTTATAAATAAAGTAAACATACCACTCAATGCCTTTTTATGCTGATTTTTATTTCTGTCAGAAATGAATTTGACCCCCACCCCTATATATATACCAATTCAGGGCATATATTTTCACATTAGGGGGGTGGGGTAAATTTTATTTCTGATGTAAATGGGAGGTATGTTTAAACTTTACCCCTACTCCCCTAATGTGAATATATAGGTAACTTTTTACCAAATCATATTATATTGGCTTACAAATAAAGTAAATGTACTACTTGATGCCTTTTATTATGCTCTTTCCAATAATCATTTTGGTAAAGTTCTAAATCATTTTGGTAAAGTTTTTTCGGTAAATACCAAATCATATTATTGAGTTAGGAAGAAAGTGAATACACTATTTGATGCCTTTTTTTATGCTGATTACAAATATAATAATCATTTCTATTGGAAATGAATTTCAGCCCCCCCCCCCTACATATGCCTAATCTAATCCAACCTAACCTAACCCTGAATTGGCATATATAGGGGGGGGGGGGGGCTGAAATCATTTCTGATAGAAATGATTATTATCAGCTATTTGTAATCAGCATAAAAAAAGGCATTGAATGGTGTATTCACTTTTGTCCTAACTCAATAGGCCTAATATGATTTGGTAGAACTTTACCATCATTTTTGTCAGAAATAAACTTACCTCCCCCCCCCCCCTATTTACACCAATTCATGATATAGGCTATATTTGCACATTAGGGGGGTGGGTTAAATTTTATTTCTCATGTAAATGAGAGGTAAAACTAAACTTTCCCCCCGCCCCCTAATGTGCAAATATATACCCTGAATTGATATATATAGGGGTGGGGGCTAAAATTCATTCCAACCAAAATGATTAGGCTACAATTCTTTGTTAACAAGATGTGAGGGTTTTAGTTTTAGATAACTTTGCTCAACTTGATACCGGTTTTTTACCCTAGCCTAACCCCACTAATGCGCAAATATGTACCCAGAATTGCATACTGCATCTAAATATAAGATTTATTTGCATCACAAATGAATCTTACTGCCATATGGTGGATGTCCTAAAATAAGGAGTCTTTTATTTTTATATATTTTGTGTACATCAGATCGATTAAACTGATACTGAAAATAAATATCTAACTTACATTTTGAGGGTAAATAAAGCCAAAGTTTAACAGAATAATAATGGCTACCAGTGTGTCAAGTCTATTCTTCAAAATGGTGAATTCCGTTTGCAAAACTCGGAAATAGATGGCATTAATGATAAACATGCATGAAAAACCGGTAAGCCCGGCCTCCACTACTATTACAAAAGTGCCCTACTACTTGTGCCAGATATTGTTGTTGTTGTTTGGGGTTTGACGCGGTCGACCAGTTGGTCAATAGCGTTCATATCACTCGATTGTTCTGTGCCTTCTGTAATCACTAGCTTGCTTGGTGTCACTTTGATCAATATTCACTGAACCTGATCATGTATCACTTATCTTGCTATTGGTATGGGGCTAATTCACCTGCAGCAACTGCCTGCGTTGAAAAATAGGAATCAAAATAATGTAACTCTGCCTTTGTCATACAGCAATTAAAATACATATACAACACAATTATAATAAATAATACATTATTACATTATAACCTGTTACATACCTCCAGATATAGAAATTTAATCAGATAAAATATTAAAAGATAGATAAGGATAATAAAACAAATAAAATAGAAAAAAGGATAACTCTAAAATAAAACAATATGGGAGGGGGCATCATGGCCTTCGAGATTAAAATAATATGGAGCCATCTACCATTTATCTGGCTTATTATAGGGTTTAATGACCAGCAACATCTGCCATTAATTATAATCAGGAACCAGAAATTGTGCCAGATTGCCATTGCCATTCTGTAACGTAAGCTACTTAACATAGGAATATAAAATGATCCATAATTCTTCAACTAAAAATAACCCTCCAATTAGAATTGATTATAGACCTTATGCTAGGTCTATAAGGTCTATCATTCTTATAGACCTTAAGCAACCCACTGTGAACGGGACAAAATACGTGCGTGTATTTGGCATTACAGTTAAAATAAAGATATTATAAAATTGCAACAGTAATGTGGTCTGATCTTGCATCATTCATTTGTGTATTCTTTTTGAGATCATACTTTATTAAACCTAGGTCGTTACAAATAAAGTGCATAAGCAAAAACAAGAAAAGCAAATAAACAAAAGTAAGCAAGTAAACAAAGGAACATCACTTATTACTACATTATCTTTCTTTCAAACTTTAGATGGCAATCTTCACTTCCATTTTATTTGCAAAACAGCTTTAAAGTGGCGGTCCTTGGATCGCAACTCTTTTCACCACTACTCACACAAGAGTAAACATAAAAAAAAACAGAAAAAAAAACAAATTGAAGAGTAAATCAACTTCAATGTAGAGAATAAAACATCAGAGAAAAAACGGGGCTAGGCTTAAGTTTTTGCCTGTTCATGAAAATACTGTTGGTATATAAACTTCTAGCTCACTCTTGGTACAGCACCATCATAAATTCAGGCGAGAGGGTGGCTTCCCAATTCTGCGTGCTCGCATCATGGCTGGGCGAAAACTAGGTGGTGCCTGTAGGATGGTGGGTTTGCTATGGTTATAGAGATTTGGGATGCTCGCAAGTTCTCCACTCTACAGGGGCCTAGTACTTTGGTTCTGTGCGGGGCATGGGCGTGGGTTATGAGGTGATCGGACAAGCATCCTATTTCTTCTTACAACCGTACCCGTTTCCGGCGAGACCCAGTATGTTAAGGGGGCAGCTGCCGAGCTAACCACGTAGGTGCTCTACCAGATAGCATCCTGATGTCTTTTATATTGTACTATGTCACCCGAACAGAGTAGTCTCAATAGCGTTGCGTGTTCGTCATTGCACGTCTTGCGCTGTGCTTGTGCTACTTGGCTTTGCTAGACGAACTTAAAGGTCGATATGACCTTCTTGACCAGTTGCTTGGGCACACAGAGGATGATGAATGGCAGCTGGCAGCTCATCGACCACTGTAAGGGAGTAATCCGTATACTGGAGTATTTCTGTATTCGAGGAGTCCCAGATAAGGGTCGTCCCTCCTTTCCCCAGCCTTTTTCATAATTTGCTTGTACGTCTGGACTGTTTTCTCCAAAAGGCCGTTTGATTGTGGAAATTGAGACTATGAGGTGCGATGTTGGATAGCTCACCCCTATTTGAATTTTTGGAATTCGGTTAATATATACTGACTAGCGTTGTCTGACATGAGGTAGAATGGCGGGCCTGTCTGGTAAAGTGTGCTTTCGGTTTTGAGATGACCTTGCTTGTAGTCAAATCTTTCAGCTTGTCCATTTTAAGGAACCTACTGTGGTAGTCAACAATGATCAGGTAAATTGAACCTTTCCAGGTTAATATGTCTGTAGCAACATATTTCCAGGGTAGAAACGATATTTATGTCGATATGAGGAGTTCTTTCTGGTTGCTGTCTCCAAATTTCGTACATGCGGAACATCTTTGGATTATCCTATCAGTGTCTACATTGAGGCTTGGGGAGTAGACGGTCGTTCTTGCTCACTCTTTTGTTTTTTGAATGCCGAAGTGGGAAACGTGCAACTGACTTAGTATTTCTGATCCCAGCTTTTCAGGTATGACAATTCTTTCTCCGTTGAGGATGAAGCAGCAGTCAACTGTCAGTTCGTGTTCTATTGTCCAGTAGGGTAAGAGATCATTGCTGCAGAGATTCCAGATTTTCAGCCATCCAATCTTGATGGTATTTGTTAGTTGGCTGAGCTTGGGGTGTTTGCAAGTTTCTTTAAAGATTTCTGCTAGCTTTGCATCACTGACCGGTAGGAATCTAAAGAGCTGATGAACGTAGATTTCAAACTCTCCACGCAATCTCTCACCTGAGCCTGGCGAATGTAATCGAGACAGAGTGTCGGCAAATGGAAAGTCAGTCGCAGATCGGTAGGCGAGTGTAAGGTCATAAGGTTGGATCTGTAGCAGCCTTCATCGAATTTTTGCCGGCATTTTCTGCAGGGGCTTGGAGACTACGCTTTCCAGGGACTTGCGGTCGGTAGTGGCATTCACCTTTTAGCCATAGATATAGTGGTGGAAGTGTTTACACCCACATACAATTACGTTTAACTTTTTCTATAATAGAGAGTACTTCTACTCAGTCTTGGTATAAGCTATGTAATTGCCATTGGATGGCAGTTATGCTCCGAGAACGTGGAATGAGGCATCAACAGTGAGGTCGGTGGAGCTGCATGACGGGTCAAAGAAAGATAGATTTTGATGCTGTTGATGATTTTATTTTCCTCAGGGCTTCCTCGTATTTTTCTTCCGGATGAACTCCTTCTGTTTCTGCAGGCCACGAAGCTCCTTGTTCTTTGGGGAGAGGTTTGGTATGTACTTGGCTAAAAAGTTTAGTATGCCAAGTAGTGTAATTAGCTCCTTGTTGTTGGTCATGCTGGGTATTTCGGTGATGGCTCCCAACTTTTCCGGGGTAAGGTTGTGTAATCCACTAGTGGTGATGATAAGTATAAAGTGTACAAAGTATAGTACACTCACGGACACGGAATTTACATTTATCTTTGTTAAACCTGACACCACGTAGTCTTGTTCTTTCGAGGATAGCGAAGGAGGCACTTGTCGTGCTCTTTAATTGCTCTTCCGCAGATTAATAGGTAATCAACAATCACCCAAAATCCTTTAAAACCAACAAATGTTTCTTCAGTTTTCCTTTGGAATTCATTTTGGGCTGATGTTATCCCGAATGGCATTTTTTTGAAGTGATAGATGCCATGGATAGTGTTGAAGGCTGGCATTAGGGAAGCTTCTGTGTCTAGAATGTGTGACTAATAAAATCTGGCGTCAATCTTGCTAAAGTACTTGGCTCTATTTAGTTTCATAGTTGCGTCTCCGAGTGTAGGTATGGAATAGAATGGGCACATGATTGCCTTGTTCAGGTCAATGGGGCCTATAAAAGATTCTCAGACTACCATCCTACTTTTCAACAGTTACCATTGGATTTACCCATTCTGTGGGTGTGGTAACCTTTTAGATGGTACCTCCTTGTTCCATTCGATTTAGCTCTTGTTTTAGTTTATCTTTAAGGGAAAGCTGGAACCTTTCTGGCTGGATGAATTTTCGGGATGGCACCTTCCTTCAGGTGGAAGTGGCATTCACCTTCAAGTTCTCCGATACCTTCAAATACATCTTTGAATTGTTCAATAGTGCTCCTGATATTGGTCTCTTTGGGTTTGTTCACATTCAGGACCAGTTTGACTAGATTCAGATCAGTACTTGATTTAAACCCTAGAATAGGAACAGAACCTGTTTCGACTACAGAGAACTATAGCTTTGATGGTACTCAAATCTCTTCCGTTCCTTCGTTGAATGTTTTTGAGATTATAGAAATTAGCATAAATAATGAAGGTGTAATTGTACAAAGTTTGTGTTCTAGCGGACGAAAAGCATTGTGAAATTTAGCTAATTTAACTTATTCATAGTCTTGGGTCAACATATTAACATTAACAAATATGTAGTACTGCCCTAGAAACTTCCTAATTTTCAAAAATCCAAAATAAAAAGCTTAGAAAATGGAGGTTTTTGATGGTTTTGGTATTTAAATATTTTTGTAAATTGTAAGGCCATTCAAGGATTTGCATAAAGGTCAATTTTAACCTCCGAAGAAAAATCAAATTATGAAAAGTTTGGCCATCATTTTTTTTTTACCTAATATTAATCAAAAACACTTTTTTAATGCATATAATTTTCATCAAAGCATAAGTAACAACTATGTATTTAGGCCGGTTTGTAAGGTATGTCATAAAATCTAATTTGTTTCATTTTCTGTTCGTTTAAGTTTAACTTTTCATTATTCGTTGTAGATTGTTTTTATTTTAGATTTTGTTTGTTCATTCACACTGACTTTTGTTCGTATGAAGTTTAAATATTGGCTCTTAGATTTCGGCTCAAAAAATGTGGCCCCCAGGTCATAGCTTGAGGTCCCTCTGCTGTGCAAATTTTATTCACTGTGTTATTTTGATTTCAACGAGGTGTAACGTAATGGGGCCCTGCGATTTTTTTAAATCATCAAATAGGCTTGTTCAAAGATTAAATTGGCAAATAATGTTAAAATGTATTTACTGAGTAATTGAGTTATTGATTCTCGAAATACGTTGAGTCATCAATAGTTTCTGAGGATTTTTTTTTTAACTAATAGGCTTAATTGGTGGAGTTTTGATAAATCGATGGAATGGCTACTTAACACAACCGAACCTCCATCAACGAAGTTCTTAAAATATCCCTCTCCATGTTAAATAGTGTAAACAGGAAGCAGCGCATAACTATTCTAACTAAAATTAAACTTCTTTGGGATCGTTTAAACTTGGCCTCGTGTGGAGAATGAAACTTTTCATTGAGACCTGGGATCGAAACTTCTGTTCTCTTATATGTTTGTCGTAAGTCATTCTAGATATATAATATTACATTCATATGCTTCCCAGTGCAAAATATAAAGAGTTAAAGGGCGGGGGGGGGGGGGGGGTCATCAGGAGTGCCATCAGGAAACTTTTCAGGATGGGGGAGGCAAGTGTTTCCACGATCTTTGTTTTTATCGACCCTTAAATTGAAATATTGGGTTTTATTTATTTTATCTATTTAATAATATTTCGTTACAAGCTGTTAGTAAGGAGCGACTTTTGCAAATAGTAAAAAAAATATGTAATAATAACAATGTATACAGTCAAAGAGTTGGCTTTCTATGGTAAATTGAAGTTAAAAAATTCATTAAATTTAAAGTTACCTGCAAAACGTAACCGAAAAACTAAAGTTTATCCTATTTTCTGATAAAGACAAAACACCGCCAAACAAGTGAACAATTTGTAAGAAAAATACCCAATCAAATTCAGCATATCAGTCAGAGAACTCTGCTGAAAGCTCTTCAAGGCCCTATTCACACAAATGTGAAATTTCGTATTTCTTAGGAGAATGATGATCATGAATAAGTTTATTTTTTTTGTCCAAGTGGTTTTTCCAATGGTCCTAGTATATTGGATGAAGTTTCTAATCGTGGTAACAAAACTGTAAGTAAACAGCGAGGCGGCTCAATAGTAACCGAAACTCTAAAACACGGAATTTTGATACCAATAGATGTACATCAAAAGAATTGAATTCTTATGTTGATTTCAATTATATAAGTTCCATCAAGTTTAGTCTTACCCATCAAAAGTCACGAGCCTGAGAATATTTGCCTTATTTTCGAAAAATGAGAAAAACAGAATCTTAATGAAAATCACACTATCAGATTCAGCGTATCAGAGAACCCTATTGTAGAGGTTTCAAGCTCCTATCTGCAAAAATATGGAATTTTGCACTTTTGCCAGAAGAAAGATGTGTGTTTATTTGTTTTTTTTTTTCTTCCCAGGGATGATCGTAAGTAGAGATGCCTTATTGACTCCCATCCCTCATTCCTGCTGCCACCTACAACTTTTTTGCACCCCAAATATGGGCATAGAGTCCCTAGAGAGAACATGTGGTTAATGGGGTCAATGACCTCTTTCTCCAGGGGTGTTTTGGCCAAGTGCCGGCTAGGGAAGAATGTTATGATCTAGGAAAGAGTATTTGTTGTTGTTGTTTTTGGCCAAGTGCCCGCTAGGGAAGAATGTTATGATGTCAGGAAATAGTATTTGTTGTTGTTGTATGCTACGGAAGAATGTTATGATCCAGAAATAGTATTGGTTTCCGGGCAAAGTTTAATAATGTCCGACAGGTACTGTCAATCATTAATCAAATTGTTCCCAGGCGAAGTTTAATAGTGTCTGACAGGTGATGTCAAGATTGATTGATATGTCACGAAAGGAGATTTAATTTGTTGTTTCTAAGGGGGATTATTGATTCAAGAAAGGGGAATTAATTTGTTGTTTCCAAGGGGAATTATTGATTCACGAAAGGGGAATTAATTGTTGTTTCTAATGGGAATTATTGATTCAAGAAAGGGGAATTAATTTGATGTTTCTAAGGGGAAGGTGGGGAGGAGATATATTGATTGCGTAATCGAAGGGAGAGAATCCCCGAGAAATTGATTACATAATCGGTAGAACCCTATAAGGAGCTCGTGACGGGAATCCATTTATGGGCATAGAATGACGTAATCAAATAGAATGACGTAATCGACTAAGACAATTGGATTCTGAGAAATTTATTACATAATCGGTAGAACCCTATCAGAAGGTCATGACGGGAATTCATTTATGGGCATAGAATGACGTAATCGACTAAGACAAGGAAGTTACTTTCTTAATGTCCCTCCTAAACCCATTTTCCAACTTGAAGTACTTATCTTTTTCACCCACAACTATACTTTACAGCTTTTTGGATACCCAACACCAAGAAATACTTTTCAAAAGGCATTTCAGAGCAAGTTCCTTTCTTTATGTCCCTCCTAAACCCATTTTCCAACTTGAAAGTACTTATCTTTTTCACCCACACCTTAGTTATAGGTAAGAGTTTTAAGTTTTACCTTAGAGTCCTAGCTTAGAGTTTTTGTTTGAGTTCTAGTTTGGTTTAGTTTTAGTTAAAAGTTTAGAGTTTTTTCAGCTTAGAGTCTTAGCTTAGAGTTTTTGTTAGTTCCAGTTTAGTTTAGTTTTAGTTAAGAGTTTAGAGTTTTTAGCTTAGAGTCCTAGCTTAGAGTTTTTGTTAGAGTTCTAGTTTGGTTTAGTTTCAGTTAAAAGTTTAGAGTTTTTTAGCTTAGAGTCTTAGCTTAGAGTTTTTGTTAGAGTTCTAGTTTAGTTTAGTTTTAGTTAAGAGTTTAGAGTTTTAGCTTAGAGTCTTAGCTTAGAGTTTTATTCAGAGTTTTAGTTTAGTTTAGTTTTAGTTAAGAGTTTAGAGTCTTAGCTTAGAGTTTTTGTTACGAGTTCTAGTTTAGTTTTAGTTAAGAGTTTGGTGTTTTACCTTAGAGTCTTAGCTTAGAGTTTTAGTTAGAGTTCTAGTTTAGTTTAATTTTAGTTAAGAGTTTGACGTTTTATCTTTGAGTTTTTGTTAGGGTTCTAGTTTATTTTAGTTTTAGTTAATAGTTTAGAGTTTTAGCTTAGAGTCTTAGCTTAGATTTTTTTTTAGAGTTGAAGTTTAGTTTAGTAATAATTAAGAGTTTAGAGTTTTAGCTTAGAGCCTTAGCTTAGAGTTTTTGTTAGAGTTCTAGTTTAGTTTTGATAAAGTTAACAGTTTGGAGTTCTACCTTAGAGACTTAGCTTAGAGTTTTTGTTAGTTCCAGTTTAGTTTAGTTTTAGTTAAGAGTTTAGAGTTTTTAGCTTAGACTCCTAGCTTAGAGTTTTTGTTAGAGTTCTAGTTTGGTTTAGTTTTAGTTAAAAGTTTAGAGTTTTTTAGCTTAGAGTTTTTGTTAGACTTCTAGTTTAGTTTAGTTTTAGTTAAGAGTTTAGAGTTTTTAGCTTAGAGTCTTAGCTTAGAGTTTTATTCAGAGTTTTAGTTTAGTTTAGTTTTAGTTAAGAGTTTAGAGTCTTAGCTTAGAGTTTTTGTTAGAGTTCTAGTTTAGTTTAGTTTTAGTTAAGAGTTTGGTGTTTTACCTTAGAGTCCTAGCTTAGAGTTTTAGCTAGAGTTCTAGTTTAGTTTAATTTTAATTAAGAGTTTGGTGTTTTACCTTAGAGTCTAAGCTTAGAGTTTTAGTTAGAGTTCTAGTTTAGTTTAATTTTAGTTAAGAGTTTGACGTTTTATCTTTGAGTTTTTGTTAGGGTTTCTAGTTTATTTTAGTTTTAGTTAATAGTTTAGAGTTTTAGCTTAGAGTCTTAGCTTAGAGTGTTTGTTAGAGTTGAAGTTTAGTTTAGTAATAATTAAGAGTTTGGAGTTTTAGCTTAGAGTCTTAGCTTAGAGTTTTTGTTAGAGTTCTAGTTTAGTTTAGATAAAATTAAGAGTTTGGAGTTTTACCTTAGAGACTTAGCTTAGAGTTTTAGTTTAGTTTTAGTTAAGAGTTTAGAGTTTTTTTTTTTAGCTTAGAATCTTAGCTTAGAGTTTTTGTTAGAGTTCTAGTTTAGTTTAATTATAGTTAAGAGTTTGATTTTTCACCTTTGAGTTTCAGTTAGAGTTCTAGTTTAGTTTAATTTTAGTTAAGAGTTTGACGTTTTATCTTTGAGTTTTTGTTAGAGTTCTAGTTTATTTTAGTTTTAGTTAATAGTTTAGAGTTTTAGCTTAGAGTCTTAGCTTAGAGTTTTTGTTAGAGTTGAAGTTTAGTTTAGTAATAATTAAGAGTTTAGAGTTTTAGCTTAGAGTCTTAGCTTAGAGTTTTTGTTAGAGTTTTAGTTTAGTTTAGATAAAGTTAAGAGTTTAGAGTTTTTGTTAGAGTTCTAGTTTGGTTTAGTTTTAGTTAAAAGTTTAGAGTTTTTCAGCTTAGAGTCTTAGCTTAGAGTTTTTGTTAGTTCCAGTTTAGTTTAGTTTTAGTTAAGAGTTTAGAGTTTTTAGCTTAGAGTCCTAGCTTAGAGTTTTTGTTAGAGTTCTAGTTTGGTTTAGTTTAGTTAAAATTTTAGAGTTTTTTTTTAGCTTAGAGTCTTAGCTTAGAGTTTTTGTTAGAGTTCTAGTTTAGTTTAGTTTCAGTTAAGAGTTTAGAGTTTTTAGCTTAGAGTCTTAGCTTAGAGTTTTATTCAGAGTTTTAGTTTAGTTTAGTTTTAGTTAAGAGTTTAGAGTCTTAGCTTAGAGTTTTTTTAGAGTTCTAGTTTAGTTTAGTTTTAGTTAAGAGTTTGGTGTTTTACCTTAGAGTCTTAGCTTAGAGTTTTAGTTAGAGTTCTAGTTTAGTTTAATTTTAGTTAAGAGTTTGACGTTTTATCTTTGAGTTTTTGTTAGGGTTCTAGTTTATTTTAGTTTTAGTTTAATAGTTTAGAGTTTTAGCTTAAGTCTTTGCTTAGAGTTTTTTATGTTAGAGTTGAAGTTTAGTTTAGTAATAATTAAGAGTTTAGAGTTTTAGCTTAGAGTCTTAGCTTAGAGTTTTTGTTAGAGTTCTAGTTTAGTTTAGATAAAGTTAAGAGTTTGGAGTTTTACCTTAGAGACTTAGCTTAGAGTTTTAGCTAGAGTTTTAGTTTAGTTTAGTTTTAGTTAAGAGTTTAGAGTTTTTAGCATAGAGTCTTAGCTTAGAGTTTTTGTTAGAGTTCTAGTTTAGTTTAGTTTCAGTTATGAGTTTAGAGTTTTAGCTTAGAGTCTTAGCTTATTGTTTTTGTTGAAATTTTAGTTTAGTTTGGTTTTAGTTAAGAGTTTAGAGTTTTAGCTTAGAGTCTTGGCTTAGAGTTTTTGTTAAAGTTGAAGTTTAGTTTAGTAATAGTTAAGAGTTTAGAGTTTTAGCATAGAGTCTTAGCTTAGAGTTGTTGTTAGAGTTCTAGTTTAGTTTAGATATAGTTAAGAGTTTGGAGTTTTACCTTAGAGACTTAGCTTAGAGTTTTAGTTTTAGTTTTAGTTAAGAGTTTTAGAGTTTTTTTAGCTTAGATCTTAGCTTAGAGTTTTTTGTTAGAGTTCTAGTTTTCAGTTTAGTTTTAATTAAGAGTTTAGAGTTTTTTAGCTTAGAGTCTTAGCTTAAAGTTTTAGTTAGAGCTCTAGTTTAGTTTAGTTTTAGTTAAGAGTTTAGAGTTTTAACATAGAGCCTTAGCTTAGAGTTTTAGTTAGAGTTGAAGTTTAGTTTAGTTACAGTTAAGAATTTAGAGTTTTAGCTTAGAATCATAGCATAGAGTTTTACTTAAAGTTGTAGTTTAGTTAAGTTTTAAAAAGAGTTTCGAGTTTTAGCTTAGAGTCTTACCTTAGAGTTTCGTTAGAGTTCTAGTTTAGTTTAGTTTTAGTTAAGAGTTTAGAGTTTTACCTTAAAGTTTTAGTTAGAGTTCTAGTTTAGTTTAGTTATAGTTAAGAATTTAGAGTTTTAGCTTAGAGTCATAGCTTAGAGTTTTTGGTTAAAGTTATAGTTTAGTAAAGTTATAGTAAAGAGTTTAGAGTTTTACCTTAGAGTCATAGCTTAAAGTTTTAGTTAGATTTCTGATTCAGTTTAGTTTTAGTTAAGAGTTTAGAGTTTTAGCTTAGAGTCTTAGCTTATAGTTTGTGTTAGAGTTCTAGTTTAGTTTAGTTATAGTTAAGAGTCTCGAGTTTTTAGCTTAGAGTCTTTAGCTTAGAGTTTCTGTTAGTGTTCTAGTTTAGTTTACTTCTAGTTAAAAGTTTCGAGTTTTAGCTTAGAGTCTTAGCTTATAGTTTTGTCTTAGAGTTCTAGTTTAGTTTTAGTAATAGTTAGGAGTTTAGGGTTTTACCTTAGACTTAGAGTTTTAATTAGAGTTCTAGTTTAGTTTAGTTTTAGTTAAGAGTTTAGAGTTTATAGTTTTAGAGTTTTAGTTTAGTTTTAGTTAAGAGTTTAGAGTTTTAGCTTAGAGTCTTAGCTTAGAGTTTTTGTTAGAGTTCTAGTTTAGTTTAGTTACAGTTAAGAGTTTGGAGTTTTACCTTAGAGACTTAGATTAGAGTTTTAGTTTAGTTTAGTTTTTACTTAAGAGTTTAGAGTTTTAGCTTAGAGTCTCAGCTCAGAGTTTTTGTTAGAGTTTAGTTTAGTTTTAGTTAAGAGTTTAGTGTTTTTAGCTTAGAGTCTTAGTTTAGAGTTTTTGTTAAAGTTATAGTTTAGTTTAGTTTTAGTTTAGAGTTTTAGCTTACACTTAGAGTTTTAATTAGAGTTCTAGTTTAGTTTAGTTTTAGTTAAGAGTTTAGAGTTTTTTTAGCTTAGAGTCTTAGCTTAGTTTTATTTAGAGTTCTAGTTTAGTTTAGTTTTAGTTAAGAGTTTAGAGTTTTACCATAGAGTCTTAGCTTAGAGTTTTAGTTAGAGTTAAAGTTTAGTTTAGTTACAGTTAAGAATTTAGAGTTTTAGCTTAGAGTCATAGCTTAGAGTTTAATTAAAGTTACAGTTTGGTTAAGTTTTAGTTAAGAGTTTCGAGTTTTAGCTGAGTCTTAGCTTAGAGTTTTTTGTTAAACTCCTAGTTTAGTTTAGTTTTTAGTTAAGAGTTTAGAGTTTTACCTTAGAGTCTTAGCTTAGAGTTTTTGTTAGAGTTCTAGTTTAGTTTAATTTTAGTTAAGAGTTTGATGTTTTACCTTTGAGTTTCAGTTAGAGTTCTAGTTTATTTTACTTTTAGTTAAGAGTTTGGTGTTTTACCATAGAGTCTTAGCTTATAGTTTTAGTTAGAGTTCTAGTTTAGTTTAGTTTTAGTTAAGAGTTTAGAAATTTAGCTTAGAGTCTTAGCCTAGAGTTTTTGTTAGAGTTCTAGTTTATTTTAGTTTTAGTTAGGAGTTTTTAGTTTTAGCTTAGAGTCTTAGCTTAGAGTTTTTGTTAGAGTTTTTTAGTTTAGTTTACTTTTAGTTAAGAGTTTAGAAATTTAGCTTAGAGTCTTAGCCTAGAGTTTTTGTTAGAGTTCTAGTTTATTTTAGTTATCGTTAAGAATTTAGAGTTTTTAGCTTAGAGTCGTAGTTTAGAGTTTTGTTAGAGTTTTAGTTTAGTTTAGTTAAGAGTTTAGAGTTTTATCATAGAGTCATAGCTTAGAGTTTTTGTTGAAGTTGAAGTTTAGTTTAGTCATAGAAGGAATTTAGAGTTTTTAGCTTAGAGTCTTAGCTTAGAGTTTTAATTAGAGTTCTAGTTTAGTATAGGTTTAGTTAAGAGTTTAGAGTTTTATCTTAGAGTCTTAGCTTAGAGTTTTTGTTGAAGTTCTAATTTAGTTTAGTTAAGAGTTTAGAGTTCTACTATAGAGTCTTAGCTTACAGTTTTACTTAGAGTTGAAGTTTAGTTTAGTTATAGTTAAGGGTTTAGAGTTTTAGCTTGGAGTCTTAGCTTAGAGTTTTAGTTAGAGTTCTAGCTTGGTTTAGTTTTAGTTAAGAGTTTAGAGTTTTACCTTAAAGTCATAGCTTAGAGTTTAGAGTTCTAGTTTAGTTTTAGTTAAGAGTTTTACCTTAAAGTCTTAGATTAGAGTTTTAGTTAGGGTTTGAAGTTTCGTATAGTCTAGTTATAGTTAAGAGTTTATAGTTTTAGCTTAGAGTCTTAGCTTAGAGTTTTAGTTAGAGTTATTGTTTAGTTTAGTTTTAGTTAAGAGTTATAGCTTAGAGGTTTAGCCTAGAATCTTAGCTTAGAGATTTAGTTAGAGTTGAAGTTTAGTCTAAACTAGCATAACCATAAAATTCCACAAAATTGCATAGAAATACCATAACCATAGGTTAGATTAGGTTAGGTTAGAAGTTAGGGTTCTCCACGTTTAAGTTAGGTTAGATTAGGTTAGCTTATCATGAGCGCTCAAGATAAGCTAACCTAATCTAACCTAACTTAAACGTGGAGAAACCTAACCTCTAAAACCTAACCTAATCTAACCTATGGTTATGGTATTTCTATGCAATTTTGTGGAATTTTATGGTTTATGCTAGTTTAGACTAAACTTCACTAACTCTAACTAAAACTCTAAGCTAAGATTCTAGGCTAAACCTCTAAGCTATAACTCTTAACTAAAACTAAACTAAACAATAACTCTAACTAAAACTCTAAGCTAAGACTCTAAGCTAAAACTATAAACTCTTAACTATAAAACTAGACTATACGAAACTTCAAACCTAACTAAAACTCTAATCTAAGACTTTAAGGTAAAACTCTTAACTAAAACTAAACTAGAACTCTAAACTCTAAGCTATGACTTCAAGGAAAAACTCTAAACTCTTAACTAAAACCAAACCAAGCTAGAACTCTAACTAAAACTCTAAGCTAAGACTCCAAGCTAAAACTCTAAACCCTTAACTATAACTAAACTAAACTTCAACTCAAAGTAAAACTGTAAGCTAAGACTCTATAGTAGAACTCTAAACTCTTAACTAAACTAAATTAGAACTTCAACAAAAACTCTAAGCTAAGACTCTAAGATAAAACTCTAAACTCTTAACTAAACCTATACTAAACTAGAACTCTAATTAAAACTCTAAGCTAAGACTCTAAGCTAAAAACTCTAAATTCTTAACTATGACTAAACTAAACTTCAACAAAAACTCTAAGCTATGACTATGATAAAACTCTAAACTCTTAACTAAACTAAACTAAAACTCTAACAAAAACTCTAAACTACGACTCTAAGCTAAAAACTCTAAATTCTTAACTATAACTAAAATAAACTAGAACTCTAACAAAAACTCTAGGCTAAGACTCTAAGCTAAATTTCTAAACTCTTAACTAAACAGTAAACTAAAACTAAAACTCTAACAAAAACTCTAAGCTAAGACTCTAAGCTAAAACTAAAAACTCCTAACTAAAACTAAACTAGACTAGAGCTTCAACAAAAAAACTCTAAGCTAAGACTCTAAGCTAAAAAAACTCTAAACTTTTAACTAAAACTTAACTAAACTAGAACTCTAACAAAAACTCTAAGCTAAGACTCTAAGCTGAGACTCTAAGCTAAAAAAAAAACTCTCGAAAACTCTAACTAAAACTAAACTAAACTAAAACTCTAAGCTATGACTCTAAGGTAAAACACCAAACTCTTAACTAAAAACTAAACTAAAACTAGAAACTCTAACAAAAACTCTAAGCTAAAACTCTAAGCTAAAAAACTCTAAACTCTCAACTAAAACTAAACTAAACTAAAACTCTAAGCTAAGTCTCG
Source organism: Artemia sinica (assembly GCA_027921565.1). NCBI lineage: Eukaryota > Metazoa > Arthropoda > Branchiopoda > Anostraca > Artemiidae > Artemia > Artemia sinica. Next base: position 55,359,418 of record CM051271.1, on the reverse strand, counting down.
AGGGTAAAACTCCAAACCTTAACTATATTTAAACTAAACTAGAACTCTAACAAAAACTCTAAGCTAGGACTCTAAGCTACAACTCTAAAATCTTAACTATTACTAAACTAAAGTTCACTCTAACAAAAACTCTAAGCTAAGAACTCTAAGCTAAAACTCTAAACTATTAACTAAAACTAAACTAAACTAGAACTTCAACAAAAAACTCTAAGCTAAGACTCTAAGCTAAAAAACTCTAAACTCTTAACTAAACTAAACTAAACTAGAACTCTAACAAAAACTCTAAGCTAAGACTCTAAACTCTTAACTAAAACTAAACTAAACTAAAACTCTGAATAAAACTCTAAGCTAAGACTCTAAGCTAAAAACTCTAAACTCTTAACTAAAACTAAACTAAACTAGAAGTCTAACAAAAACTCTAAGCTAAAAAAAACTCTAAAATTTTAACTAAACTAAACCAAACTAGAACTCTAACAAAAACTCTAAGCTAGGACTCTAAACTAAAAACTCTAAACTCTTAACTAAAAACTAAACTAAACTGGAACTAACAAAAACTCTAAGCTAAGACTCTAAGCTAAAAACTCTAAACTTTTAACTAAAACTAAACCAAACTGGAACTCTAACAAAAACTCTAAACTCTTAACTTTATCTAAACTAAACTAGAACTCTAACAAAAACTCTAAGCTAAGACTCTAAGCTAAAACTCTAAACTCTTAATTATTACTAAAAAACTAAACTTCAACTCTAACAAAAACTCTAAGCTAAGACTCTAAGCTAAAACTCTAAACTATTAACTAAAACCAAAATAAACTAGAACTCTAACAAAAACTCAAAGATAAAACGTCAAACTCTTAACTAAAATTAAACTAAACTAGAACTCTAACTGAAACTCAAAGGTGAAAAATCAAACTCTTAACTAAAATTAAACTAAACTAGAACTCTAACAAAAACTCTAAGCTAAGATTCTAAGCTAAAAAACTCTAAACTCTTAACTAAAACTAAACTAAAAACTCTAAGCTAAGTCTCTAAGGTAGAACTCCAAACTGGTAACTTTATCTAAACTAAACTATAACTCTAACAAAAACTCTAAGCTAAGACTCTAAGCTAAAACTCTAAACCCTTAATTATTACTAAACTAACATTCAACTCTAACAAAAACTCTAAGCTAAGACTCCAAGCTAAAACTCTAAACTATTAACTAAAACTAAAATAAACTAGAACCCTAACAAAAACTCAAAGATAAAACGTCAAACTCTCAAGTAAAATTAAACTAAACTAGAACTCTAACTAAAACTCTAAGCTAAGACTCTAAGGTAAAACACCAAACTCTTAACTAAAACTAAACTGAAACAATAACTCTAACAAAAACTCTAAACTCTTAACTTTATCTAAACTAAACTAGAACTCTAACAAAAACTCTAAGCTAAGACTCTAAGCTAAAACTCTAAACTCTTAATTATTACTAAACTAAACTTCAACTCTAACAAAAACTCTAAGCTAAGACTCTAAGCTAAAACTCTAAACTATTAACTAAAACTAAAATAAACTAGAACTCTAACAAAAACTCAAAGATAAAACGTCAAACTCTTAACTAAAATTAAACTAAACTAGAACTCTAACTGAAACTCAAAGGTGAAAAATCAAACTCTTAACTAAAATTAAACTAAACTAGAACTCTAACAAAAACTCTAAGCTAAGATTCTAAGCTAAAAAACTCTAAACTCTTAACTAAAACTAAACTAAAACTCTAAGCTAAGTCTCTAAGGTAAAACTCCAAACTCTTAACTTTATCTAAACTAAACTAGAACTCTAACAAAAACTCTAAGCTAAGACTCTAAGCTAAAACTCTAAACTCTTAATTATTACTAAACTAAACTTCAACTCTAACAAAAACTCTAAGCTAAGACTCTAAGCTAAAACTCTAAACTATTAACTAAAACTAAAATAAACTAGAACCCTAACAAAAAACTCAAAGATAAAACGTCAAACTCTTAACTAAAATTAAACTAAACTAGAACTCTAACTAAAACTCTAAGCTAAGACTCTAAGGTAAAACACCAAACTCTTAACTAAAACTAAACTAAACTAGAACTCTAGCTAAAACTCTAAGCTAGGACTCTAAGGTAAAACACCAAACTCTTAACTAAAACTAAACTAAACTAGAACTCTAACAAAAACTCTAAGCTAAGACTCTAAACTCTTAACTAAAACTAAACTAAACTAAAACTCTGAATAAAAACTCTAAGCTAAGACTCTAAGCTAAAAACTCTAAACTCTTAACTAAAACTAAACTAAACTAGAACTCTAACAAAAACTCTAAGCTAAAAAACTCTAAACTTTTAACTAAAACTAAACCAAACTAGAACTCTAACAAAAACTCTAAGCTAGGACTCTAAGCTAAAAACTCTAAACTCTTAACTAAAACTAAACTAAAACTGGAACTAACAAAAACTCTAAGCTAAGTCTCTAAGGAAGAACTCCCAAACTGTTAACTTTATCAAAACTAAACTAGAACTCTAACAAAAACTCTAAGCTAAGGCTCTAAGCTAAAACTCTAAACTCTTAATTATTACTAAACTAAACTTCAACTCTAACAAAAACTCTAAGCTAAGACTCTAAGCTAAAACTCTAAACTATTAACTAAAACTAAAATAAACTAGAACCCTAACAAAAACTCAAAGATAAAACGTCAAACTCTTAACTAAAATTAAACTAAACTAGAACTCTAACTAAAACTCTTAACTAAAATTAAACTAAACTAGAACTCTAACTAAAACTCTAAGCTAAGACTCTAAGGTAAAACACCAAACTCTTAACTAAAACTAAACTAGAACTCTAACAAAAACTCTAAGCTAAGACTCTAAACTCTTAACTAAAACTAAACTAAACTAAAACTCTGAATAAAACTCTAAGCTAAGACTCTAAGCTAAAACTCTAAACTCTTAACTAAAACCTAAACTAAACTAGAACTCTAACAAAAACTCTAAGCTAAGACTCTAAGCTAAAAAACTCTAAACTTTTAACTGAAACTAAACCAAACTAGAACTCTAACAAAAACTCTAAGCTAGGACTCTAAGCTAAAAACTCTAAACTCTTAACTAAAACTAAACTAAACTGGAACTAACAAAAAATCTAAGCTAAGACTCTAAGCTGAAAAAACTCTAAACTTTTAACTAAAACTAAACCAAACTAGAACTCAAACAAAAACTCTAAGCTAGGACTCTAAGGTAAAACTTAAAACTCTTACCTATAACTAAGGTGTGGGTGAAAAAGATAAGTACTTCAAGTTGGAAAATGGGTTTAGGAGGGACATAAAGAAAGGAACTTGCTCTGAAATGCCTTTTGAAAAGTATTTCTTGGTGTTGGGGTATCCAAAAAAGCTGTAAAGTATAGTTGTGGGTGAAAAAGATAAGTACTTCAAGTTGGAAAATGGGTTTAGGAGGGACATTAAGAAAGTAACTTGCTTGTCTTAGTCGATTACGTCATTCTATGCCCATAAATGAATTCCCGTCATGACCTTCTGATAGGGTTCTACCGATTATGTAATAAATTTCTCAGAAATCCAATTGTCTTAGTCGATTACGTCATTCTATTTGATTACGTCATTCTATGCCCATAAATGGATTCCCGTCACGAGCTCCTTATAGGGTTCTACCGATTATGTAATCAATTTCTCGGGGATTCTCTCCCTTCGATTACGCAATCAATATATCTCCTCCCCACCTTCCCCTTAGAAACATCAAATTAATTCCCCTTTCTTGAATCAATAATTCCCCTTAGAAACAACAATTAATTCCCCTTGCGTGAATCAATAATTCCCTTGGAAACAACAAATTAATTCCCCTTTCTTGAATCAATAATCCCCCTTAGAAACAACAAAATTAAATCTCCTTTCGTGACATATCAATCAATCTTGACATCGCCTGTCGGACACTATTAAACTTCGCCTGGGAACAATTTGATTAATGATTGACAGTACCTGTCGGACATTTTAAACTTTGCCCGGAAACCAATACTATTTCTGGATCATAACATTCTTCCCTAGCATACAACAATAACAAATACTATTTCCTGACATCATAACATTCTTCCCTAGCGGGCACTTGGCCAAAAACAACAACAACAAATACTCTTTCCTAGATCATAACATTCTTCCCTAGCCGGCACTTGGCCAAAACACCCCTGGAGAAAGAGGTCATTGACCCCATATTAACCACATGTTCTCTCTAGGGACTCTATGCCCATATTTGGGTTGCAAAAAAGTTGTAGGTGGCAGCAGGGGTGAGGGATGGAGTCAATAAGGCATCTCTACTATCGTATCTACCCAGTGGTGATAAAATATCGCGAGAGGGCTCATTCAAATGGAAATTAAAAGTTATAGTATCCTTTCTAAGTGATCAAAAAAATTGAAGGGCAACTAGCCCCCTCCCACGCTCATTTTTCCCAAAGTCACCTGATCAAAATTTTGAAATAGCCATTTTGTTCAGCATAGTCGAAAAAAACAAATAACTTTAGGCATCTTTAGGTGTAAAATACCCCCATAGTCTCCAAGAGAGAAGCTGCAAGTTGTATGAACTTTGCCCATTGTTTACATATAGTTTTGTCATTGGGAAGTATACTGACATCTTTTCTTTTTTTTGGGGGGGGGGGTGTTGTACTTAGGATGTATTTCCATGGAGAGAAACCTTTTTGGGGAGGGAAATTTCTGGGGAGTGAATATTCTAGGAGAAATATTACACTGGGGGGTTTTGACAGAATTACTATATGAAATTCATTTTCATTGTCTTACATTCTCTTTTCAAAAATTTTTATGCGCAGATGTACAGGGGAAATCATCCAGGACCTTTTTTCCGCGGGTTATGTTTTCTGGGAAATAATTTCACGAAAGGGGTATTTCCGGAATGATCGAGAAATCAATTGGAGATTAAAGTCTTATTCAAATGAAAGAATGCTAAGGAGAATTTTTCAGGGGGAATCGTCCACAAGCAATTTTACAAGGAGGAGGGAATCTCATCTAGGATGGAACTGTCTGGAGGGAATTTGACGTGGGGGGGGGGTACACTTTACGTAGGATGAAGTTTCCACGGAGGAGTTTTTAGTAAGGAGTGACATTGAAACATAAAATGAACAGAAATTATCACATATATGAAACGGATTGTCCCCTCCTCAACGCTTTGCTCTTTACGTTAAGGTTTTATTGTTTTAAAAAAGTAGAGTTGTGACAAGAGTCAAACTTTAGTGTAAAGAATGAGGCATTGAGAAGGGGATAACCCCTTTTATATACGGAATAATTTCTGTTCAAAGTTTTAATGTCACTCCTTACTTTCAGTTAAAAAAACTTGTTTAAAAAAATTTAATCATTAAAAAGGAACTAACTTTTTTAAGCAGCAAAAAAGATTGTGGCACAGCAAAGTGCCATTTTTTGCCAATATCAAATGAATCGACTTGGTTAAATTAAGCTTTAAAATAAATGTCTAAAATAACCGCTTACTTTTCATAGACGACGTCAAGTTTAAGGAATGATTGTGCCACCTCGCAAAATAAAGTTTCTCAATAATTTTATATCGATTGTATATCTTAGAACTTTCAGTAGACGGCAACTTGACGCTTATTGTGTCAAAACTGTGGTTCGCTGTCACAGAATGGCAGAAAACGTTACTTTGTTGTGGAAAAGTCTTTTTGGCTACTTAAAAACGGCTCTAGAACTTTTAATTTCCATTTGAATGAGCCTTATCCCAGTTTTGTAAGAATATTGGCTTGATATGATAATCCCTTAAAAAAATTCAACCAGACAGTAAACTTGCATCCTTCTTTTTCTTCTTCTTTCAAGAATCAAGAATCTTCTTCTTCTTTCAAATCTTCTTCTTTCTTCAAGAAGAAGAATCTTCTTCTTCTTTCAAAGATCAAGAAGAAAGATCTTGATCTTTCTTCTTCTTGTTCTAAAAAAAAAAAAAAAAAAAATCCTAGGTCTTGCAAAAGAGGCATAAAACTTCCACAACACGCTTTTTGATGGGCTGAATTTAATGGTGAAACCTCATCAATATTACTCGCCCTTTTGGAGTGTTTACCCCCATTTTCGAAAATACTGCAAATATTCATAGGCTCTTATCTTTTGATATATATCTTTAAACTTGATAAATTTTATATATTTCAACTCATCTCGAAAAATTATTTCTTTTGATGTATGTATTGTTGTAAAAACTCCTTTTTTAAGAGTTTTGTTTACCCATACGGAGATCTTTCCCATTAAAAATTAAATTCCCAGTTTCGACTGTCCTTGACACTTTAAAAAGATCAAGGAAAAAAAAAACAATCTTTTCCAACTGAAAGTAAGGAACAACATTAGAACTTAAAAGGAACACAAATTATTATGTATATGATGGAGGTTGTCTCCTCCTCACTACCTCACTCTTCAAGTTAAAGTTTTTTTTAATGCTTCTAAAAAGCTTCTAATTGTTCTAATTAACCAGCCCTTGTGTTTCAGGAGTCGTTCTTACAGAATTGACACAACAATTCAAACTTTAGCGTAAAGAACTAGGCATTAAGAACGGAAAACCCTCTTCATATACGTGATAATTTCTTTTTGTTTTAAGTTTTACTTTGCTCCTTACTTTCAGTTAAAAAAACCTTTTAAACTCAATTCCCGTGAAGCTCTTCCCTGGACAATTACAATTAACATTTCCACATGTAAAATAGAGCAAGCAAAAAAAAAAGTAAGATAAATAGAAAGAATTTGGTATCGAAAATCTGGCAAATTCCTTCAGTGTAGAATTTTCCTTGAAAAAGTCAACCCCTCCTCAGAAACTTCCCTGCCGGAAAAATCAGGTTCAAGTTCAGGTTCATTTATTTTCAAATCATACATACAAAGTATAACAATATCTGGCAGAGAGACAAGCTCGTTTTGCACAGATAAAATAACTAAAGTAATAAGGAATATAAGGATGATTACTTAAAATAAAAATAAAAAAGAAAAAGAAAAAAAAGACATAAATAAAATTATTCACCACATCACAGCAGACATCCGACCCGAAAATAAACCAACAAACAAAAATTCAATTTCTTCAATCAGCAATGGGACAACAACAGAAAAATGAAGACCCGAGAAAAAGACCCAAAACCAAAACAAAACATCAAATTAATAATAATAATAAACAAGACAGTAGAATAAGTAGTAACTATCCAAAAGGAAGGGCTTCAACTTTTATTGGAATTCCTAACGACAAATCATAGGCAGCGCGATCGCGCTGCCTAAGTAAATAACGATGTTGCCACAATGTATTATTTATTTATTTATTATTATTTTTTTTCCCTTTAGACCAGGGCACTTCGTATCGAAGCAGTTGCCGTACGAACTTGGAAAAGGGCTCATTCGATTGGAAATTGGAATAGCTAGTGCCCTTTTTAAAGTGATTGAAAGGCAACTGACACCCATTCCACGCCCACCATTTCCCCAAACACATCCAATCAATATTTATAGATAATCATTTTGCTCAGCGTAATTGATTTCCACAGAGAAATTATGTTTTTGAGGAGGACAATCCCACACAGCCGTCAGGGCAAGGGTTGTAACCTGGGGGCATACAAGGATCTTATAGAAAGCGTTGTCATTGAAACTTCAAAAAGGGCTCATTTGATTGGAAATTGTAATGGCTAGTGCCCTTTTTAATAGTCGAAAGTGATTTGAAGGCAACTAACACCCCTTCCATACCCACCATTTATCCAAATACATCCAATCAAAATTTTGAGATATCCATTTTGTTCAAAGTAGTTGAAAGGTCTGGAAACTATATCTTTGAGGATGACACTCCCCCCCCCCACACAGCCCTCAGGGTAAGGTTTGTAAATTATGCCCTGGGGGCATATAAGGTTTTTTGTCGCAGAAACTTGAAAAAGGGCTCATTCAATTGGAAATTCAAAGGGCAAGTGCGCTTTTCAATAGTCGAAAGTGATTGGAGGGCAACTAACCCCTCTCTCACGTCGAACTTTTTCCTAAACACATCCAATCAAAATCTTTAGATAGCCATTTTGTTCCACGTAGTTAGAAGTCTCAGAAATTAGGTCTTTGAGGATGATAACCCCCTCAGAGCCCTGGGGGCATGGGCTGTAAGTTATGCCCTGGGGTATATAAGGTTTAATAGATAGTGATGTTGTTGAAACTTCACAAAGGGCTCATTCGATTGGAAATTAGAAGGGCTTGTGCCCTCTTTAATAGTCGAAATAATTGGATTGGAGAACAACTGAGACCCCTCTCATACCCACTATTTCCCCAAACACATCCAATAAAAATTTTGAGATAGTCATTTTGTTTGACGTAGTTAAAAAGTCCGGAAATTATGTTCTTGAGAATGACACTTCCCTCACAGCCCTCAAGGCAAGGGTTGTAAGTTATACCCTGGGGACATAAAGTTTTTTTTATAGAAAGCGTTGTCGTAGAAACTTCAAAAAGGAATATTCGATTGGAAACTGAAACGGCTAGTGCCCTTTGAAATAGTCCAAAGTGGTTGAAGGGCAAGTAACCCCCCTCTCACGCCCACCATTTCCCCAAACACATCGAAGCAAAATTTTGAGATAGAAATTTTGTTCAACGTAGTTAAAAGGTCCGGAAATTATGCCTTTGAGGATGACAACCCCCTCACAGCCCTCAGGGCAAGGGTTGTAAGTTATCCCCTTTGGCATATAAGGTTTTAATAGAAAGCGTTGTCGTGGAAAACTCAAAAAGGGCTCATTCGATTGGAAATTGAAAGGGCTAGTGCCCTTTTTAATAGTCGAAAGTGATTGGAGGGCATCTAACCCCCCTCTCACGCCCATAATTTCCCCCAGCACATCGAAGCAAAATTTTGAGATAGAAATTTTGTTCAACGTAGTTGAAAGCTATGGAATTTAGGTCTTTGAGGATGACAAATCCCCCCCCTCAGCCCTGAGGGCAAGGGTGGAAATTTAAGCCCTGGGGGCATATGAGGTTTTTATTGAAAGCGTTGTAGAAACTTCAAAAGAGCTCTTTCGATTGTAAGTTGAAAGGGCTATTGACTTTTTAAACCAGTGATCGGAGGGCAACTAACCCCCTTCTCACGCCCACCATTTCCCCAAATACGTCCAATCAAAATTTTGAAATAACCATTTTATTTAACCTAGTTGAAAGTTCTGGAAATTAGGTCTTTGAGGATGACAATCCCCTTACAGCTCTCAGGGCAAGGGTTGTAATTTATGCCCTGGGGGGATGTAAGGTGTTTATAGAAAGCGTTGTCGTAGAAACTCAAAAATGGCTTATTCGATTGGAAATTGAAAGGGCTAGTGCCCTTTTTAATAGTCGAAAGTGATTGGAAGGCTTGACGTTTTTATAGTAAAGATCGATGTGGGTACAATGTATTATTATTTTTTTGTTTAGACCAGGGCACTTCGTATCGAAGGAGTTGTCTTAGGAACTTCGAAAAGGACTCATTAGATTGAAAATAGAAAGGGCTAATGCCCTTTTTCATAGTCGAAAGTGATTGGAGGGCCACTAGTCCCCCTCCCACGCCCACCCTCCCATTTTCCCATTATGTTTAAAAAATAAATGTTGCCTCAAGATTAGATCAAAATACACTGTGTTAATGCTAATTCCCAATAAGGATTCTTAGGAGTATCCCCAGAACGACTGAGGGTACTATGTTCAAACTTTCGGGGCTACTTCTGCTCTTAGAATTTAGTCAAATCAAATAGCGTAAGTATATCCAAGCTATCAAAGAAAGTAAACAATTTTTTTTGCGAACAGTATCAAGTTTTCTATTTCCGGTCAACCAGAGGAGGTATGAAACTAAAATTAAACACTACTATTTGTGTCCAGATTTTCAAAAGGGTGTAAGTTACTAAAAATTGCTGAAAATTTTTCTCCAGCTTACAAATAACAGGCCAAACTATAAAGTCTTAAAAAACAAAAAGATTTAAAGTATTATTTTTTTCCCTGAAAAGACTATGTCAATATAAAACGAACAGAATTAATTAAAAAAAATTTTCTACAAAATAAGCTTTTCAAAGAAAAGTAAAGAACTCAAATAAACCAAAAATGAGCAAAAACAAAATCAAATATTCTACCAAGCGCGGAACTACCACAAATCAACATCGATAAATAAATGAAACCCAAAACGAACAGAAATTACAATAAATAACCGAGTCAAACTCAAAACGAGCAGAAATTAATATAAGTAGGGCTTAAAACCCCCATGTCTTCCCAAGGCCAGAACATAATTTGCACTTTACTGAAAAAAACACAAATGAATGTGCATTGTCAGTTTAATATAAATATACTGATATTTAGTACTCAAACTCTTAATATTATTTGATTTATTAAAGTTATAGAAGTAAAAACATTTATATTTTTTCAGTAAAGTGCAAATTATGTTCTGATCAAACGCTTTTCGTATCGATGCATACTTTCGTATAAATATGATACACGAAAATAATAAAATTTCCTCAAAGACATTTTCTCAGGGGCTGTGGGGGTCATATTATCTCCAAAGACATGGTTCTATTGGACCTTTCAACTATGCTGAACATTATGGCTAAAAAATTTGGTCAAAATAAATTTAGAGAAAAAAAGGAATAGGAGAGAGATTAGACCCTCAAAGATTTTTGGTAAATTAAAAAGGGTACCAGACCTTTTAATTTCTGTTGGAATGAGCCCTTTCCGATATTCTAGGACTACTGATTCGACAAAATTACCCCCGAGAAAAACAGAAAACCTTGCCCCCCAGAGTCTGCCTCCCAACAGTCCTTAGGGCTAGGAATGTAAGTTAGGGAATTCATTCATTGTTTAAACTCAAAACAACCGAAAGTTTGACTTGGTCATTTATTGTAATTTCTGTTTGTCTTGGGTTTCATTTATTTATAGATGTTGATTTGTGGTTGTTTTATGCTTAGAAGATTATTTGACTTTATTTTTGGTCATTTTTGGTTTAATTGAGCTCTTTTTTTTCTTTGAAAGACTTGTTTTGTGAAAAAAGTTTTTTAAATTAATCAGCATGATAAGCCAATTCTTTTGTTATATCTATAGATATCAAAATTCCGTTTTGTAGAGTTTCAGCTACTATTGAGCCGCGTCGTTCCTTACTTACAGTTCGTTACCATGAACTCTTTAATTTGTATAGCTTACTTACTTATAATGGGAATCAGGCGTTTACACCTTGCTAGTACATATCTGTCCCCCCCACCCGATAGGTTTAAGGTCTGCTTTAACCAGGTTCTACCAGTTTTTTTGCTGTCCATCTTGACGTCTCTTCCATGAGATAAGTGGCTCACCTAGAATGATTCGGCGAGGAAAGTACTCTGTTGGCCTCCGTTATACATGGCCCAATCATTTAAGACGACCCTCCTTGATCGTGATAGCAAAAGATCTCTTAATACCACACAATTGTCACATATCCACAGTTGATATGCGATCATTCAGATTTATCCTGAGGATGGTGCGCAGACAGGTAGGGCTCAAACGCTTTCAGTGCATTTTCATGTAGTCGCGTCACTGACAAAGTTTTGCATCGATAAAAAAGGATTGTTCAAACCAAGGCCAGATAGACTCGAACTTTAGTTGTTACACTAATTTTATGCCGGTTTCACAATGGTTTTCTGAGAGAAGGACAGACCATCTGTGCTTTCTGCAATCGCTGATGAATATCGGCGTCTGAAGATCCATCAGTACAAAGCTGGGAGCCAAGGCATGTGAAGCTGTCGACCTGATATAACTGTGCTTGATTTACAGTTAGCGAAACAAGATCAGTGTTATTTATGGCCGTGAACTTTCTTTTACCTGTACTGACTTTAAAACCAATGAAATCTGCCCAAGTTACCACATCATCGAGCATAGTTTGAGCTTTCTTCGAGAGGCTCCTTCGAGAGGATTCCAACACCATCAGCGTATTTAAGGTCTCCGAGTGAAAGGTTCTGTCCAATCTGACCTCTTGGATGAGAAGATAGTGTATTTTCAATCTACCAATGAACACAGAAGTTAAACAGAGTCGGAGGCAGGACGCAACCTTCTTTTACTCCAAAACTCAACCGGAAAGTCTTCAGGCTCTTTTCCGTAAACTCGAACTCTGCTCACAGACTCCTTGTAGAATGCTTTAAGCAGTTTGACAAATTTCAAGGGCCTTCCATCATTTTCTAGAATTTTCCAAAGTTTATGGCGAGTGATCGATTCGAAGAAAGAAACGAAGTCCAGAAATATCGAAATCGGCGCAAATTGCACCTTTCAAACTCCTGGATAAAGAGGCAGAGTGCAAAAATGTCGCCAGTGCAGCCTCTATCAGGACGGAAACTGTCTTGGCTCTCACGGGTTCTTTTCTCCCTTGCCCTCTTGAAGCGGTTAAGGAGGATAATCCCAAAAACGTATACCGCAATGTCAATTAGTCTTATTCCCCGGTAATTTTGCACTCAGTTTTATCAGCTGGCAAAAATAGAATAACTGATCTCTTCCAATCCTTTGGGAAATTGTTGGTCCTCCATACTTCTTTAAGGATACCATGGAGATGCTCCGATGTGATTTCGGGGTACTCTTTGTATATTTCTGGGGGAGACCATATTGACCTGTAGATTTGTTGTTCTTCAGGGTCTTAATTGCTTTGAGTATTTCAGCTTTTGTTGGGGTCGTCAACACAACATTATAAGTTTCTTTTTCAGCACTAAGGGGAAACAACCAGGAATTCATGATGGGGATGGGCTAAGGAGTGTTCGAAAGTGATCTTTCCATCTGATCAAACGCTCCTTTTGACAGCTAATGACTTCTCCTGATCTGTCTCTAACAATTCCAGACACAGAAACCTTATTACCAGTCGATTCTTTGAGAACCTGGTAGAGTTTGCGGGTGTCATGAGCGCGTGCTGATTTTTCTACTGACGAAGCAGTCTCTTCCCATATTTCGTGGTGGTCTATACGAGCAGAGTGCTTGACCTTTCTTTGCAACTCTTTCGTAACATGTTAGGACCGCTCATCTTTTCCTTCACTCTTCGACTATTGACAGGCTTCTGGTGGCAATCCAATGCTGTTGTTACACTTTTGTTACCACCCAATGTAACCTAACCCGTCATCGTCAAACCATGATTAAACTAGAAAAGTTGACTGGCAATGCTGACTAAATCCAATGAGAAAAAAAGGTATTTAGGACATTCATAAAACAGAATTACACAAAAAAAGAACGAACAAAAAAGGAAAATAAATTTAGCAACAAAAATAACTAGTGAAAAAAAATTCGGTTAAGACTGTGATGCGGTCCTAATTGAGAATTAGCATCCTGACTGATCTTGGTTTGCACCACATCAAGCAAGGACAAAATTCCTGTAGCATAACACTCACAAGGACGGACTCACATAACACTCATCACACAAAAAGTGCCAAATATAATAAATACAATATCTAACAATACAATAGACAGTATAATAAAAAAAAAATTAACCATGTATAAAGTAATTAACATTCTTTTGTTTAAGATGATGTTTTTTAAAAAGCAGATGCAGCCAGAAGCGGCTAAAATCGCATGTTCACAAAAACTACACGACAGTTTTGTGAGAGCGCGCCTTTTCAAAACGGTTATGGTTTTCAACAATATCATAATGCTTATTCTTGCAGTAATCGTCAAAAGAGTTTTGAACTGTTCCTACCACACCCAACGTCCCCAGGAAGAGTCAAAATCCCACGGACAGCTAAAGGTGGGACTTCAACAAAATTTTTTAAGAAGCTCATGCTTAAGAACAAAGCCAGGAGTAGTGCAAGTGGCACTTGTGGTGGCAATTGTCAGAGCTGCAAGATATAAGTGGCACATATGGCAAAACACAGATTTGTAACAAGGTTTATTCAATGCTTATTCTTGCAGTAATCGTCAAAAGAGTTTTAAACTGTTCCTACCACACCCAACATCCCCAAGAAGAGTCAAAATCCCACGGACAGCTAAAGGTGGGACTTCAACAAAATTTTTTAAGAAGCTCATGCTTAAGAACAAAGCCAAGAGTAGTGCACGTGGCACTTGTGGTGGCAATTGTAAGTGCTGCAAGATATATGTGGCACATATGGCAAACAAAGATTTGTAACAAGGTTTAAAACAAAACTCAGCGGGCTTTTGTTACAGGTGGAAACATCACGAAACAGAATATGAACAATAGCCGATAAATATACGGCCGATCTAAAAAAAAAACAGAGATGAATAATAAAAACACAAAGAAACAACACCTGTGAATATGGAAAACCTCAGAAACCTAAACTAATTTTATCTACCAATAAAATATCAGTACAAAAATAAATTTTGTAGCGATACCATTTGCCGGATTTGAAGGTAAAAATTACTGATAGTAGTGGATATATTTAGGTGTATGCATAATAAAATTGATGAGCGAAGTGGAATCTTATTGATTACATATAATATGTGTCATTTGGAAACATAAGGAAATTTATTTGTTTCTAATGTAAATATTGCTAATCCTGGTGAGTATTTACGTATATGCATAATAAAATCAAACGGAGTAAACAAGAAGTTCTAATCGCAAATCCAAGTAGTCAATATCGCAGTTACGAGTAGTCACAGTCACAAGTTGTCACGGCCACAAATAGCAGCAGACGTAATTTGTCGTAATTGCAGTCACAAGTAGTGGAAGTCGCAGTCACATTCTTAGGCAGTCGTAGTTACAGTAGCAAGTAGTCGAAGTCACAGTCAGGAGTAGTCACAGTCACAAATAGTTGCAACCGCAAGCAGTTGCAGTTAAAGCAGTCGACACTGACTTGACTGGCGTTTCCCTACCCCGCTCACAAAATTTTGTTTATCTTCTTTGCCCAATGCCTTATTTATTATGAACGAAACACGTTCTTTCACTTACACGTTTTTCTGGAAGCGTTTCTAATATAGATTTTGCATTGACCAATATATCTGAGTTACGGCCCCATTCGGTGGTAGTCTCCGATGAACTTTTTCAAGTAACCACTATCATCAGGAGTAAGTATTCCCTATTGACCCTTCCTCCTATTGACCCTTCATCCTTCCCTACTAGCCCCGTGTCCAAATGGTTCGAAAAACTGAATTGGAATTTTATAAATCTACACTACTGTCAGCTTCCTTTAGGTTCTCCACTAGATAAAATTAAAATTCCCATTCCATCTTCTAGCTACTTCTCCTTCATTTGATCTCCTAGACCTTGAGCTTTGTCTGGCCCAGGTAGTTCACGCTCTAAAAATCCATTCTTCTTGAAAGAATAAGGAGGGGTACCAGGAAAATAGGCTGGTCTATGTATCCAGGCCTTAAAGGAGCAAAAGAACGTCGCTCTTTTTGGCGTAATGTGTGGATTGAGGCCGATAACAGACAAGCTGAGGTCTTTTTTCATCTTATAAAGTATACAAAAAATAAATTCTGTAAGCTTGTCTATTCGTGGAAAAAGCATCGAATCACTGAACTATCATCTAATCTCAGTAATACCCCTTCAAATTTATGAAATTACGTCTCGAAAATGACATGCTTTCCAACATCTTCTCCATATGTTACTTCAATGGACCATTGGATCGAACATTTTTCTAAAGATTTTGCAACTTACCCTTCTCTTCAAGACGCGATCTTTAAATCAAAACTGTTAACACATTTTCGTTATTTAAGTGCCCATAAGAATTTTATTAAAGTTTCATCTTCTGACATTGAAAACAGAGTACGACTTCTGAAATCTGGTAAGTCTGTGGGTCTTGATGGGATCATGTCTGAACATTTGAAGTATGGCTCTCCCAAGATTTTATTCCATCTTTCTTTATTATTTTAAGCTGCTTTGTCTCAGAATTATGTACCGAAGTTGTTTTGTGAGGACCTAACTTCTTGTATTCCAAAACGAGGTTAAGGCCCTTCTATTTGCTGTTCTTACAGACCTATTACGTTCGGTTTGTTCGGTTCTTGGGAAGCTTTTAGGAAAAACTATTTTTGACCAGATTTATGATAGAGCAAATATGCAGGACAATTAGTTCGGGTTCTGCAGAGGTCTTGGTGTTCAGAATGCTCACGGAACACTTCTTGCAATTCTTCGTCAGTAGGAGTACTCCAAGAAAGAATTATTCGCTTGTGCACTCCATATATCTGGAGCCTTTTACTCCATAATACACTCCCAATCCATTTAATTTTTCTTGAAATCCAGGTGAATTTGTTCATTTGCAAGTCTCTTTGGTCATGGTACGAAAATCCTACCACTCGAATCAGAGATGACCGTTTAATTTCGATACGCTGTCATATTTAATGCGAATCAGTCATATTTTATACGCTGATGCCTTCTATTATTAAGTGAGAATTTATCTGGGTTGCAGGAAGCTGTGACCTTAACTTCTAGGAGTGTAAATTCCATACGGATAGCCATTGCACCATCGAAAACTAAGTTTAAAATTTTTTGAAATAACCGACAAATTAGAGGTCCTCTCTCTATTAATATAGATGGGACTGTACTTCCAGAAGAAAATTTTTTGGTATATCTTGACCTTCCGTATGGCAAGACTCTCCGTGATACAAAACACTTCATAATCCTGAGTGTCAAAGCAAAAATTAGAAAAACATATGGAGTACTTGCCCGACTCAGAGGTCAGTTCGACCGACGTACACCAGGCCACCTTTATAACGCTTTCTTTGGCCCATATATTTTCATTTCGGCCCCTGTGTGGTCTTTTTTCTCCAGTCCAGAAAAAAGATCTATTAATTAAATGTATTTTAAATTTGAAAAGTATTTTTTACGATTACCTCCATGGTACAGAAACAGCAGAATGTCATTAGTATTTAGTATTTTTAATAAACTTTATATAAAATGGTGTTCATAGTCGTTTCCTTCGTTAGAATAGTAAAATTCCTAACTTTCCAGTGGTATCATTAATTAGCTAGGTCCATCACTTATCATTTCCTTCTAACAAAGATGTTTATAATGTGCTGAATTATTTATATTTCTTACTTTTTTATGATTATGTTTGTTCCAAGTTTCTTTGTTCATTTCTCGTATTTTTCTTGTTTTGTATTTTCCAGTCTGTGTACTTTGTTTGTATTTTTTCTATTTTTCTCTCTTCCCTTTACTCCTCTCTTCAGAATTTTATATAATTTTTGTTATAGAGGGTTTAAATAAATTATGATTATTATTGTTATTAAAGTCCCAGTCGTAATTGGTACAGTCCCAGTCGTATCTACAGTTGCACGGATTGGCAATCTCAAGTAGTCGCAGTCGTAAGTAGTCACTGTCACAAGAAGTTGCAGTTTCTATTAGTCTTAGTCGCAAGTAACCGTAGTCACTACCGCTAGTAGTTGCAATTAGTCAAAGTCATGGTCATGGAGACTCATAGTCACAATCTGAAGTAGTAGAAGTCATAGTCACAAGTTGTCGCAGTCACAGTTGTAGTTAGTCTCAGTCGTAGTCAAAAGTAGTCACAGTGGTAATCGTAAGTAGTCTTAGTCACAATCACCAGAATCACAGTCAAAGTTACGAGTAGTCACAATAACGAGTAGCCACAATCACAGTGCGAGTAGTAGCAGTCACAGTCACAAGCAGTCATGGTCGTAGTCACAAGTAGTTGCAGCAGCAAGTAGTCACACTCGCAGCCACGGATGGTTGTAGTCAAAGGTAGTCGCAGTCGTAAGCAGTTGCAGCGGCGAAGAATCCCAATAACAGTCACAAGTGGATGCAGTTGCAAGTTGAATCAGTTTTATTCTAAACCAGTCTCATTCACAGTCACAAGTAATCGCAGTCAAAAGTAGTTGCAGTCATAGTTGGAAGTAGTTACAGTTTCGAATAGTTGCAGGTACAATCATAAGTAGTCACAGTCATAGTCTGTGACACCTATTCCCTTTTTTTCACCAGCTGTGCCTGAAAGTTTGAACTCCATCCCCTAAGCACTTCACGAGATATTGAAGGCTTGCTATTTCAGATGGCTCGGATATATATAGTGTCTTTCGATTTATCTATACCTCTGCTCAAAGTCCAAGTTAGAGATCCACTTAACTTTTCCTAACATTCCCTAAGCTTTTCTACTTGGTCCCCAAATAATTACCGACTTATACCACTTAATTTAAAAATTGGGTACACATAGCAGTAGGGTGCCTCGTCTGGATTTGCTTGCGTCCCTAGGAATTCCCATACTATTTGCTTGCGTCTCTACACCTTTTCAAAGAGAGTCAGAACTCCCTCACACAGTTTGACGTGTTTGGGGAGATTACGTTCCTTGGGGCCTTTTCAGAGCAGATTACCAGACTGGTTATTGCTATTGATATCAATTGCACATGGAATTAACAGTTTGACGTGTTTGGGTAGATTACGTTCCTTGCCACCTTTCCAGAGCATGTACTTGACGATGGAGAAAAAGGGTTAAAGTGATTAGCAATTACGAGCGGGGATTCCCCACTGGTTCCTGAATTGCCTTACGTTCCTTGACACCTTTCCAGAGCATGTACTTGACGATGGAGAAAAAGGGTTAAAGGGATTAGCAATTACGAGCGGGGATTCCCCGCTGGTTCCTGAATTGCCTTACGTTCCTTGATACCTTTCCAGAGCATGTACTTGACAATGGAGAAAAAGGGTTAAAGTGATTAGCAGTTACGAGTGGGGATTCCCCACTGGTTCCTGAATTGCCTTATGTTCCTTGGTACCTTTCCAGAGCATGTACTTGACGATAGAGAAAAAGGGTTAAAGTGATTAGCAGTTAAGGTAACCTAAATGGCGTTTGAACAGTGTTGTCAGTTTAAAATAGGGTCCAACGTTATAGTATACTAAAAAGTTGATACTAAGAGAGATGTAGATTGAAAGAAAATAATTTTAATAAAGAAATTCAGAACAAACCATAGAAATCCTTGCAAATCAAGTAGTAAGGTGTATGTGGGTACGAACCATCAAGGATCATAAGCACCAATGACCCTAACCAGCAGAGACATCAACCCTCCATATTTCCCCTATCCCCAAACTCGAAGGGCGCCCCTCCCTCCAACTTTTTGGGCCCCATCCCCCCATTTTTTTTTATTTTTTTTTCTTTTTTTTGGCAATTGACATTTTTTTCTGATAACAAGTATCATTTATTACGATCGTAGCTTTCAAATGTGAAACTTAAGTCCATTTTTGGATTGAAAAATAAACTATTTCTGTAAAATCTGAGTTAATAAGAGTTTTTGACCGTAAACTCTAGTTTTTTTTTGTAAGAAAATTATGGAAAATACAATTCTCTGGTTCAAATGTGAAACTTAAGTCCATTTTTGGATCGAAAAATAAAACTATTTCCGTAAAATCTGAGATAATAAGAGTTTTTGACCGTAAACTCTAGTTGTTTGCCAAAAAAATTATGGAAAATACAATTCTCTGGTTCAAATGTGAAACTTAAGTCCTTTTTAGGATCGAAAAATAAAATTATTTCTTTAAAATCTGAGCTAATAAGGGTTTTTGACCGTAAACTCTAGTTTTTTGTAAGAAAATTATGGAAAATACAATTCTCTGATTCAAATGTGAATCTTAAGTCCATTTTTGGATCGAAAAAATAAATTATTTCTTTAAAATCTGAGCTAATAAGGGTTTTTGACCGTAAACTCTAGTTTTTTGTAAGAAAATTATGGAAAATACAATTCTCTGGTTCAAATGTGAAACTTAAGTCCCTTTTTGGATCAAAAAATAAAACTATTTCTTTAAAATCTAAAGTTAATAAGGGTTTTTGACCGTAAACTCGGTTCAACTCGGATTTAAATGTGAAACTTACATTCAACTCGGATTTTATGGATTTAAATGTGACTGGTTCAAATGTGAAACTTAAGTCCTTTTTAGGATCGAAAAATAAAACTCTTTCTGTAAAATCTGAGTTAATGAGGGTTTTTGACCGTAAACTCTAGTTTTTTGTAAGAAAATTATGGAAAATACAATTCTCTGATTCAAATGTGAATCTTAAGTCCATTTTTGGATCGAAAAAATAAATTATTTCTTTAAAATCTGAGCTAATAAGGGTTTTTGACCGTAAACTATAGACTTTTGTAAGAAAATTATGGAAAATACAATTCTCTGGTACAGGTGTGAAACTTAAGTCTATTTTTGGATTGAAAAATAAAACTATATCCGTAAAATCTGAACTAATAATTCAATATTTTTTTCATAAAAACAAACTTTTTTTTTAAACTTCGAAATTTTTCAACTTTATTTATTTTTTTCTTTTTGTACATATCTTAAAATGTCAAAATATGCTTACGGTTCTAACAATTGTGCTCTATGATTGGTCAGAGACACGATTTGGCTTTCCCACTGGTATTCTATGACCGGTAATCGACACTACCTAGTCTATTGCATGTACTAAATCAGTATTTTTTACGCAGTGGAACGATAAACACATAAGTCATATCTTTAAAAAAAAAAGTGAAGATGGAACATTTTAATAGAGTGTGTTCACATAACAAGGTTATTGTAGCATTGAATGCCGACAAGGAGAAGTATTTAAACTATGAAACAAGTACAAGTGGTAACACTATTGGAAATGTATGCATGCATTGTCATGACAGTAAGGAATTAAATTTCTTTGGAATACCGAAAACATTCAACTCTTATGATGGTGGTTATGAGAGATTGAGATCTCCAGAGATGATTGCACTCAAAGAGAATGCTAACATAAAAATAATTGCTGATGGTAGAGGACAACTCCTTGCTACTGCTGCAGGTAACACATTACCTACGGATACATCCAATCATCAGCTTTCGGGTATTAGCATTCAACGGAAGGCTAATAAAAGAAAGGCCTACTCTGCTACTAATATCGTAAACCATATCTTGTTTACGTGCCGAAACTGTTACCTGTGTAAAAATAATGTGTTAATAGACAGTGAAATTGTCAGAAAAATAAAAATGGCATTGTCAGAAAATATCACTACGGAATATAAAGATGAAACGATGAAAAACAAAGCACCAGCAAACGTTACTTGCATTGATCAAACAGTCAATGAATCAAAATAATACTAAAGACGAAAAGCATATTGAGCCTGTTCAGGAGACACCAGTAAAAATTGTGTATGATTCAAGATGGAATAATGATTATTCTACTGATTACGAACTAAGAGAAGAAAATATCTACAATATCAAGAGAGAACATGGTGAACTATTTTATGGAACAGATTCAAAATGTCCAAAGTTAATCATTGATATTAATAATGTATCATAATATATTTTTGTATTAATATTTTACATAGCATTATTTCATTCAAAATATTACATTGTTATGTGTTCATTATTTTTTAGAGTAAGCTAGCATATCAAGCGTTTAGAATGTCCATTAAAACATCGGAGATGTAAGAAAAGGAATTTGCGTACATCTATTGTCAGAAACACTATTTCCGTAAAATCTGAGCTATTAAGGGTTTTTGACCGTAAACTCTAGTTTTTTGTAAGAAAATTATGGAAAATACAATTCTCTGGTTCAAATGTGAAACTTAAGTCCTTTTTTGGATCAAAAAATAAAACTATTTCTTTAAAATCTAAATTTAATAAGGGTTTTTGACCGTAAACTCTAGTTTTTTGTAAGAAAATTATGAAAAATACAATTCTCTGGTTCAAATGTGAAAGTTAAGTCCATTTTTGGATAGATAAATAAGACTATTTCCGTAAAATCTGAGCTAATAAGAGTTTTTGACCGTAAACTCCAGTTTTTTGCAAGAAAATTATGGAAAATACAATTCTCTGGTTCAAATGTGAAACTTAAGTCCTTTTTAGGATCGAAAAATAAAACTATTTCCGTAAAATCTGAGCTAATTAGGGTTTTTGACAGTAAACTCGAGTTTTTTTGCAAGAAAATTATGGAAAATACCATTCTCTGGTTCAAATGTGAAACTTAAGTCCTTTTTAGGATCGAAAAAATAAAACTATTTCCGTAAAATCTAAGCTAATAAGGGTTTTTGACCGTAAACTCTAGTTTTTTGTAAGAAAATTATGGAAAATACAATTCTCTGGTTCATAGATGAAACTTAAGTCAAGGTATTGATCGAAAAATAAACTATTTCTGTATAATCTGAGCTAATAAGGGTTTTTGACCATAAACTCTAGGTTCCTGTAAGAAAATTAAGGAAAATACAATTCTCTGGTTCAAATGTGAAACTTAAGTCCTTTTTAGGATCGAAAAATAAAACTATTTCTGTAAAATCTGAGTTAATAAGGGTTTTTGACCGTACACTCTAGTTTTTTGTAAGAAAATTATGGAAAATACAATTCTCTGATTTAAATGTGACTGGTTCAAATGTGAATCTTAAGTCCTTTTTAGGATCGAAAAATAAAACTATTTCTGTAAAATCTGAGTTAATGAGGGTTTTTGACCGTAAACTCTAGTTTTTTGTAAGAAAATTATGGAAAATACAATTCTCTGATTCAAATGTGAATCTTAAGTCCATTTTTGGATCGAAAAAATAAATTATTTCTTTAAAATCTGAGCTAATAAGGGTTTTTGACCGTAAACTATAGTTTTTTGTAAGAAAATTATGGAAAATACAATTCTCTGGTACAGGTGTGAAACTTAAGTCTATTTTTGGATTGAAAAATAAAATTATATCCGTAAAATCTGAACTAATAATTCAATATTTTTTTTCATAAAAACAAACTTTTTTTTTAAACTTCGAAATTTTTCAACTTTATTTATTTTTTTCTTTTTGCACATATCTTAAAATGTCAAAATATGCTTACGGTTCTAACAATTGTGCTCTATGATTGGTCAGAGACACGATTTGGCTTTCCCACTGGTATTCTATGACCGGTAATCGACACTACCTAGTCTATTGCATGTATTAAATCAGTATTTTTTACGCAGTGGAACGATAAACACATAAGTCATATCTTTAAAAAAAAAAGTGAAGATGGAACATTTTAATAGAGTGTGTTCACATAACAAGGTTATTGTAGCATTGAATGCCGACAAGGAGAAGTATTTAAACTATGAAACAAGTACAAGTGGTAGCACTATTGGAAATGTATGCATGCATTGTCATGACAGTAAGGAATTAAATTTCTTTGGAATACCGAAAACAGTCAACTCTTATGATGGTGGTTATGCGAGATTGAGATCTCCAGAGATGATTGCACTCAAAGAGAATGCTAACATAAAAATAATTGCTGATGATAGAGGACAACTCCTTGCTACTGCGGCAGGTAACACATTACCTACGGATACATCCAATCATCAGCTTTCGGGTATTAGCATTCAACGGAAGGCTAATAAAAGAAAGGCCTACTCTGCTACTAATATCGTAAACCATATCTTGTTTACGTGCCGAAACTGTTACCTGTGTAAAAATAATGTGTTAATAGACAGTGAAATTGTCAGAAAAATAAAAATGGCATTGTCAGAAAATATCACTACGGAATATAAAGATGAAACGATGAAAAAACAAAGCACCAGCAAACGTTACTTGCATTGATCAAACAGTCAATGAATCAAATAATACTAAAGACGAAAAGCATATTGAGCCTGTTCAGGAGACACCAGTAAAAATTGTGTATGATTCAAGATGGAATAATGATTATTCTACTGATTACGAACTAAGAGAAGACAATAACTACAATATCAAGAGAGAACATGGTGAACTATTTTATGGAACAGATTCAAAATGTCCAAAGTTAATCATTGATATTAATAATGTATCATAATATATTTTTGTACTAATATTTTACATAGCATTATTTCATTCAAAATATTACATTGTTATGTGTTCATTATTTTTTAGAGTAAGCTAGCATATCAAGCGTTTAGAATGTCCATTAAAACATCGGAGATGTAAGAAAAGGAATTTGCGTACATCTATTGTCAGACACACTATTTCTGTAAAATCTGAGCTATTAAGGGTTTTTGACCGTAAACTCTAGTTTCTTGTAAGAAAATTATGGAAAATACAATTCTCTAGTTCAAATGTGAAACTTAAGTCC
Source organism: Artemia sinica (assembly GCA_027921565.1). NCBI lineage: Eukaryota > Metazoa > Arthropoda > Branchiopoda > Anostraca > Artemiidae > Artemia > Artemia sinica. Next base: position 55,335,545 of record CM051271.1, on the reverse strand, counting down.
AGTTTTGGATACTCATAATGATGAGGACTGATGGTTCTAATTCAATATATTTTTTCTTTTTTAAACTTCGAAATTATTCAACTTTATTTATTTTTTATCTTTTTTTTGTACGTATCTTAAAATGACAAAATATCTTTCTTGAATTCACCTCTTGGATACACAATACAGAAATTAAAAAAAATTGTAATTTCCAGACTTCATTTGCATGCAATAGATACCGAGAGTTCTATGACTCCTCCCCGCAATGAATTCTAAGGGTTTTATGACTCCTCCCCACAATGAATTCAGATGGTTTTAGGAGTCATCCCCCTAACCAAAACTCCATTCAACCTTGAGCGAAGTTATAAAAGTTTGATGATGTATTTCTCTTCTTAACAACTACATTAATAGCTTCCAAGATGATAGGACTCTATGACACAGAATTTATCGGTTTGAAAAAATCATCTTGTGGTGTTATATTTGAATGTGCATTTTTATTATTGTCAATGGAATAAAAACTATTCTATATCATGGGACCATCGTTTCTGGATGTTTAAGAGTGAACGTGTGTATGACTATGTGTCATAATATAATTTTGTATTAATATTCTACATAGCATTATTTTATTTTTTAAGGTTAATTTAGACGAGGTTACCTGCGTGCACGTAACCTCGTCTAAAAAATGAAAATAAAGCTATGTCGACTTTGCATATTTTATTCAACATATCCGACAATTGATGCTAAAACAGCATAGAGTTTGTTACTTACTTACTTACATTTTTTTACATAATTTCTTGAATTAAATTTCTGTATTGTGCATCCAAATGGCGAAATTAAGAAAGAGTTTGTTACTTACTTGCGATTTTTTCATAATTTCTTGAATGAAGTATCTGTATTGTGTATTCAAGAGGTGACTTCAAGAAAGAATGTGTTACTTACTTACAAATATTTTCATATTTTCTTGAATGAAATGTCTTTTTTGCGTATCCAAGAGGTGAATTCAAGAAAGAGTTTGTTACTTACTTACTTACTTACCTACTTCCTACTTACTTACAATTTTTTCATAACGACATAATGACATATCCAACAACTGATGTTGATAAAGAATTTATTCATTCTGATACCTAGATTTTGTCAATGTTACCTCATGTGTCTGACAATAGATGTATGCAAATTCCTTTTCTCACATCTCCGATGTTTTAATAGACATTCTAAACTTTTGATATGCTAGCTTAATCTAAAAATAATGAACACATAACAATGTAATGCATAATATATTTTTAATAAAATAATGCTATGTAAAATATTAATACAAAATTATATTATGACACATAGTCATGCACACGTTCACTCTTAAACATCCAGAAACGATGGTCCCATGATATAGAATAGTTTTTACCATGTCTAATGCATTTATCACGATCAGGTATGTCGTTAGGTATCCAGTGCGCGAAGAACCTGACCTCGTCTTCAGGACGATGATAAACCCCTTCAAATTTAGGACATTTAAATTCTTCTAGATTGAAAAGTGGAATCCTAGGGTCACACTTTTGAATTAAAACTTTATCTGTTGGTACATTACCCTTTACATAGAGTGCTTCAATCCCGAAAAAGCTGCAAATTTCACTGACTTCCTCCTGGACATTTCTCAGTTCCTGACCACTATTATTAAGTGGTGTAATCACTCTATCGTAGAATCCCATCCTGTTTTTACAATGTAAGGTAGTACTCCACAAGCTTTTATCATACTCAAACATGTTATAGTTCACAATCCAATGATAACAGTCAATTTTTCGAGTTCCATTGGCAATAATAAAAATGCACATTCAAATATAACACCACAAGATGATTTTTTCAAACCGATAAATTCTGTGTCATAGAGTCCTATCATCTTGGAAGCTATTAATGTAGTTGTTAAGAAGAGAAATACATCATCAAACTTTTATATCATCGCTCAAGTTTGAATGGAGTTATGGCTAGGGGGATGACTCCTAAAACCATCTGAATTCATTGTGGGGAGGAGTCATAAAACCCTTAGAATTCATTGCGGGGAGGAGTCATAGAACTCTCGGTATCTATTGCATGCAAATGAAGTCTGGAAATTACAATTTTTTTTTAATTTCTGTATTGTGTATCCAAGAGGTGAATTCAAGAAAGATATTTTGTCATTTTAAGATACGTACAAAAAAAGATAAAAAATAAATAAAGTTGAATAATTTCGAAGTTAAAAAAAAAAATAAAAAAAAATATTGAATTAGAACCATCAGTCCTCATCATTATGAGTATCCAAAACTGGACTTAAGTTTCACATTTGAACTAGAGAATTGTATTTTCCATAATTTTCTTACATGAAACTAGAGTTTACGGTCAAAAACCCTTATTAGCTCAGATTTTACGGAAATAGTTTTATTTTTCGATCCAAAAATAGACTTAAGTTTCACATTTGAATCAGAGAATTGTATTTTCCATAATTTTCTTACAAAAAACTAGAGTTTACAGTCAAAAACCCTTAATAGCTCAGATTTTACGGAAATAGTGTGTCTGACAATAGATGTACGCAAATTCCTTTTCTTACATCTCCGATGTTTTAATGGACATTCTAAACGCTTGATATGCTAGCTTACTCTAAAAAATAATGAACACATAACAATGTAATATTTTTAATGAAATAATGCTATGTAGAATATTAATACAAATATATATTATGATACATTATTAATATCAATGATTAACTTTGGACATTTTGAATCTGTTCCATAAAATAGTTCACCATGTTCTGTCTTGATATTGTAGTTATTGTCTTCTCTTAGTTCGTAATCAGTAGAATAATCATTATTCCATCTTGAATCATACACAATTTTTACTGGTGTCTCATGAACAGGCTCAATATGCTTTTCGTCTTTGGTATTATTTGATTCATTGACTGTTTGATCAATGCAAGTAACGTTTGCTGGTGCTTTGTTTTTCATCGTTTCATCTTTATATTCCGTAGTGATATTTTCTGACAATGCCATTTTTATTTTTCTGACAATTTCACTGTCTATTAAAAAATTATTTTTACACAGGTAACAGTTTCGGCACGTAAACCAGATATGGTTTACGATATTAGTAGCAGAGTAGGCCTTTCCTTTATTAGCCTTCCGTTGAATGCTAATACCCGAAAGCTGATGATTGGATGTATCCGTAGGTAATGTGTTACCTGCAGCAGTAGCAAGGAGTTGTCCTCTATCATCAACAATTATTTTTATGTTAGCATTCTCTTTGAGTGCAATCATCTCTGGAGATCTCAATCTCGCATAACCACCATCATAAGAGTTGAATGTTTTCGGTATTCCAAAGAAATTTAATTCCTTACTGTCATGACAATGCATGCTTACATTTCCAATAATGCTACCACTTGTACTTGTTTCATAGTTTAAATACTTCTCCTTGTCGGCATTCAATGCTACAATAACCTTGTTATGTGAACACACTCTATTAAAATGTTCCATCTTCACTTTTTTTTAAAGATATGACTTATGTGTTTATCGTTCCACTGCGTAAAAAATACTGATTTAATACATGCAATAGACTAGGTAGTGTCGATAACTGGTCATAGAATACCAGTGGGAAAGCCAAATCGTGTCTCTGATCAATCATAGAGCACAATTGTTAGAACCGTAAGCATATTTTGACATTTTAAGATATGTACAAAAAGAAAAAATAAATAAAGTTGAAAAATTTCGAAGTTTTAAAAAAAAGTTTGTTTTTATGAAAAAAATATTGAATTATTAGTTCAGATTTTACGGATATAGTTTTATTTTTCAATCCAAAAATAGACTTAAGTTTCACACCTGTACCAGAGAATTGTATTTTCCATAATTTTCTTACAAAAAACTAGAGTTTACGGTCAAAAACCCTTATTAGCTCAGATTTTAAAGAAATAATTTATTTTTTCGATCCAAAAATGGACTTAAGATTCACATTTGAATCAGAAAATTGTATTTTCCATAATTTTCTTACAAAAATCTAGAGTTTACGGTCAAAAACCTTTATTAACTCAGATTTTACAGAAATAGTTTTATTTTTCGATCCTAAAAAGGACTTAAGTTTCACATTTGAACCATTCATATTGAATCAGAGAATTGTATTTTCCATAATTTTCTTACAAAAAACTAGAGTTTACGGTCAAAAACCCTTATTAACTCAGATTTTAAAGAAATAGTTTTATTTTTCGATCCTAAAAAGGACTTAAGTTTCACATTTGAACCAGAGAATTGTATTTTCCATAATTCTTATAGGAAACTAGATTTTATGGTCAAAAACCCTTATTAGCTCAGATTATACAGAAATAGTTTATTTTTCGATCCATACCTGGACCTAAGTTTCATCTATGAACCAGAGAATTGTATTTTCCATAATTTTCTTACAAAAAACTAGAGTTTACGGTCAAAAATCCTTATTAGCTCAGATTTTACGAAAATAGTTTTATTTTTTCGATCCTAAAAGGACTTAAGTTTCACATTTGAACCAGAGAATGGTATTTTCCATAATTTTCTTGCAGAAAACTCGAGTTTACGGTCAAAAACCCTAATTAGCTCAGATTTTACAGAAATAGTTTTATTTTTCGATCCTAAAAAGGACTTAAGTTTCACATTTGAACCAGAGAATTGTATTTTCCATAATCTTCTTGCAAAAAACTAGAGTTTACGGTCAAAAACTATTATTAGCTCAGATTTTACGGAAATAGTTTTATTTTTTCGATCCTAAAATGGACTTAAGTGTCACATTTGAACCAGAGAATTGTATTTTCCATAATTTTCTTACAAAAAACTAGAGTTTACGGTCAAAAACCCTTATTAACTCAGATTTTACGGAAATAGTTTTATTTTTCGATCCAAAAAGGGACTTAAGTTTCACATTTGAACCAGAGAATTGTATTTTCCATAATTTTCTTACAAAAAACTAAAGTTTACGGTCAAAAACCCTTATTAGCTCAGATTTTAAAGAAATAATTTATTTTTTCGATCCAAAAATGGACTTAAGATTCCCATTTGAATCAGAGAATTGTATTTTCCATAATTTTTTTACAAAAAACTAGAGTCGGTCAAAAACCCTTATTAGCTCAGATTCTACAGAAATAGTTTTATTTTTCGATCCTAAAAAGGACTTAAGTTTCACATTTGAACCAGAGAATTGTATTTTCCATAATTTTCTTACAACAAACTAGAGTTTACACTAAAAAACCCTTATTAGCTCAGATTTTACGGAAATAGTTTTATTTTTCGATCCAAAAATGGACTTAAGTTTCACATTTGAACCAGAGAATTGTATTTTCCATAATTTTCTTACAAAAAAAACTAGAGTTTACGGTCAAAAACTCTTATTAACTCAGATTTTACAGAAAAGTTTATTTTTCAATCCAAAAATGGACTTAAGTTTCACATTTGAAAGCTACGATCGTAATGAATGATACTTGTTATCAGAAAAAAATGTCAATTGCCAAAAAAAAAAGAAAAAAAAATGGGGGAGGGGGCCCAAAAAGTTGGAGGGAGGGGGTGCCCTTCGAGTTTGGGGATAGGGGACCTATGGAGGGTTGATGTCTCTACTGGTTAGGGTCATTGGTGCTTATGATCCTTGATGGTTCGTACTCACATACACCTTACTACTTGATTTGCAAGGATTTCTATGGTTTGTTCTGAATTTCATTATTAAAATTATTTTCTTACCATCTACATCTCTCTTAGTATCAACTTTTTAGTATACTGTAAGGTTAGACCCTATTTTAAACTGACAACACTGTTCAAACGCCATTGAGGTTACCTTAACTGCTAATCACTTTAACCCTTTTTCTCTATCGTCAAGCACATGCTCTGGAAAGGTACCAAGGAACATAAGGCAATTCAGGAACCAGTGGGGAATCCCCGCTCGTAACTGCTAATCACTTTAATCCTTTTTCTCCATCGTCAAGTACATTCTCTGGAAAGGTATCAAGGAACGTAAGGCAATTCAGGAACCAGTGGGGAATCCCCGCTCGTAATTGCTAATCACTTTAACCCGTTTTCTCCATCGTCAAGTACATGCTCTGGAAAGGTGTCAAGGAACGTAAGGCAATTCAGGAACCAGTGGGGAATCCCCGCTCGTAATTGCTAATCACTTTAACCCTTTTTCTCCATCGTCAAGTACATGCTCTGGAAAGGTGTCAAGGAACGTAAGGCAATTCAGGAACCAGTGGGGAATCCCCGCTCGTAATTGCTAATCACTTTAACCCTTTTTCTCCATCGTCAAGTACATGCTCTGGAAAGGTGTCAAGGAACGTAATCTCCACAAACACGTCAAACTGTTAATTCCATGTGCAATTGATATCAATAGCAATAACCAGTCTGGTAATCTGCTCTGAAAAGGTGCCAAGGAACGTAATCTCCCCAAACACGTCAAACTGTGTGAGGGAGTTCTGACTCTCTTTGAAAAGGTGTAGAGACGCAAGCAAATAGTATGGGAATTCCTAGGGACGCAAGCAAATCCAGACGAGGCACCCTACTCATAGCACCTTTTGACCTAATCAGGTACGAGCACGATCAAGTACGATCTCACGATCAAGACAGACAGACTAAAAAGAGTTGCCTTTTCTACTAAAGCCTATTTGTGTAAAATCGATGATTTACATAATTAAGGTTGATTGCCCCTGACCTTGACCTTGAAGGCAGACTTTTTATACTTTTGGATGTTTTGAACCAAATGACTGCCTCAAGACTTTGATCCAACGTCACGGGCCTTATGGGGAGGGGGTAGAAGAAAAGTGCACAAGAGTGGAGATGGTTGCCCATTAATTACTTTAATTACCCGTTAGAAGTTTTCCATAAAAAGTAAAGGCAATTTTATACTTAACTTCAGCAGATACAAATACTTGTTAAAATTCAAAATGACCAGAAAAATAAAAGAATAAATGAAATTAAAGAACAATTAAAGAATAAATGAAACCCAAAACGAACACAAATTAAATAAGCAATCATAGCAAACAAAACATACAACAAGTAATAATATAAGTGAATAAATAAATCTTAAAGCGAGTAATGCTTAAATTTTAAATGCAAATCAAGCTTGAAACGAACGAAAATCACTGCAAACAAAAGTTTGGGTATTACCTCCTTCTCTCACAGTAAAAGTAAAAATCTACTGCGTCATTGGTGCTTTACTGAAAACTATATGTGTCTTGTTGGAAAGTATAAACAAAATCAAATTGAATATTTGATATATATTGATACTGATTGTTGAAAGATCCGTCTGTTCAAGATTTTTTTCACTGTCATTTTATTTTCATTTTCAATGCTGTAAGAACTGGTAAAGAAAATATTTGTAATACAATTCGTCTTCAATAAAATGCCAATGAGGTAGTAGGCTTTAGGTTTTTATAATTAAGGAAGGGGGCGGTATCCAAACTCATTGTTTGTAGTGAAACTAAGTTCAAGAAGTTTGTAGTGAAACTTCTTGAACAATCTTAGAAAGTACTAATAAATTAAACTGAATATTTGATTTATAATGACATTAATTGCTGAAAGCTCATCAGTTCAATATTTTACTGTAATTTTAATGCTTTTTTTCAATATTAAGTACAAAAGAAAATATTTGTAATATAATTCGTTTTCAGTAAAGCACCAATGACGTAGTAGATTTTAGACTTTACAGTGAGAGAAGGAGGCGCTACCCAAACACTTGTTTGTAGCGATTTTTGTTCGTTTCAAGCTTGGTTTGCATATTCAGTTTAAGATTCACTCGTTTTAAGATGTATTTATTCATTTATATTAGTATCTATTTCATGTTTGTTTGCGTTTTTGTTTGTTTTTCATGTCAATAGTAACATATATTTTTTTATTTTAAGCTTGATTTGCATATTAAATTTAAGCATTACTCGTTTCAAGATTTATTTATTCAATCATAATATTACTTGTTGTATGTTTTTTTGCTATGATTGCTTATTTAATTTCTGTTCGTTTTGGATTTCATTTATTCTTTAACAGTAATTTCTGGTCGTTTAGAGTTTGAATTTTGACATTTGTATCTGCTGATGTTAAGTTTAAAATGGCATTTACTTTTCTTTGAAAAATTTCTTTTATGGAAAGTATTTTTTAATTAATTTTTGTTCGTTTTTGATTGCAAAAAGTTTCAAGTTTCTAAGAATTCCTTATTTCAAAATCAAAATTTTTTTCAACATCGAATGTCTATCGAAGCATCAAGAGTAGTATCAAAGTAACAATATCAAAGTAAAAATAACAAAATAAAGAAAGCATCAAAGTAAACAAGGTATCAAAGTGACAGTAAGCAACTTGCATAACTTATAGCCCTTGGACAGTAAATCGAAGTTGCCACGTAAATCACTAAATCCAAGTATTGAAGTAAGCAAAATGTCAAAGTAACAACAAGCAAGTTCCCTAACTCTGAGCTATTTCTCCGGGTTTTTTGGGCGGGGGGTTCAACCCCGAAAGCATAGTTATTTGGCCATTGACCATTTTTGGACAAACTCGCAGTCTCAGAATTTTGACCGGATGTCCTGAAAAAGTGGGGCGTGGGCTACATGCCCATTGATCACTTTTGCCTCTTAAAAAAAAGCTAGAAGTTTCAATTTCCGATGAAATGAGCCCCCTCCAAAGTTAATGCGACCACCCTTCCACAAAAAACTTATATTCTAATATTAGGCAACTTACATAAGTTACAATCCTTGCCCCGGACCCTATGGAGAATTTATCAACCCCTAAGTTATAGTAAACTGAATTTTCGACTATTTTGAACAAAATAATTATTTCAAATTTTTATAAGATGCTTTTCGGGAAAAAAGTCACAAGGGGGGGGGGGGGTATTAATGAAAAGGGGTGGGTGGGCTTAGCTGTGCACAGTCTTCCCGTGGTGGCTCTGTTTTCACTAATCTTAGTGTACAACTAAAAAAACAATAAAACATCGAACCTTATTGCCTTTATGACATTTAGTTTTCTATTGTCTAGAACTTAGTAACAGAAAAAATTTATTTGAAAAACTAAAATAACTTTACACAAGACATAACGATTCATTAGCAGTGTATAGAGCTATTCAACGATTTGTACTGCAAATGAGAGGATATTAGGGCGTTGGGTTTAATACTAGGGGGTGGGTGGGGCTGCCTGTGCGCAACCTTCTCGTGGTGGCCCTGTTTTCACTAATCTTAGTGCACAACTAAAAAAAACAATAAGACATCAAAACCTTATTGCCTTTATACCTTTAGTTTTCTATTGTCTAAGACTTAGTAACAGAAATAACTAATTACTAAAAACTTTACATAAGAGATAACCAATCACAAGCAGTAGATTATATAGAGCTATCCTTCCATTTGCGCTGCAAAAGTGAGGATATTAGGGGGTAGGATTTAATGCAAGGGGGTGTGTCATTTGAGTCCCCTCCAAAGTTTGTACGACCACTTCTTCCGTAAGAACCTTATATGCATCCGCAGCATAAGTTACAGCCCTTCCCCGGGAATCGGGGGGGGGATGTTGACCATTAAGTTTGTGTTGTCTGATAGTTGGACTACTTAGAAAAATAGCAATCTCAAAATTTTGATCGGAATCATTTGGACAAAAAGATGAACTAGAACTTTCCATTTCCAATCAATTAAGCCCTGTCCGAAGTTTATACGAGCATCCCTTCCATAAGAACGATATATGCCCCCAGGGCATAACTTACACCGCGTGTCCCTGGGCCCTGGGGGTTGTGTCGATACCGGAGTTTTGTTATCTGATGGTTGACCTATTATTTAAGAAATTGCTATCTCAAAATGCTTATCAAATGGGGTTAGGGAGAAAGGGCGTGAGGGGGGGGGGGGCTATTTGCTCTTGGATTCCTTTTGAATCTTAAAAAGTGAACTAGAATTTTCAATTTCCAATCAAATGAGCCCTTTCTAAATTTTATACGAGTATCCCTTCAATAAAAACCGTATATGCCCCCACAGCTTAACTTACAACGACTGCCCCCGGGGTTTTCGTTATCCAACCTTTTAACTATTTTTAACACAATAGCTATCTCAAAATTCTATCTGATGCATATGCGGAAAAAGGGCGAGGAGGGGGCTAGTTGCCCTCCGATCTCTTATTGCTCTTAAAAAAGTGAACAAGAACTTTCACTTTCCAAACAAATTATCCCTCTCTGAAGTGTATACGAGCATCCCTTCCATAAGAACCATATAGTCCCCAGGGCATAACTTACAGCGCCTGCCCCCGGGCCCTGGGAGGTTGTGTCGAGATAGTAATTTTTTTTTTATCTGACCCTTGATTTATTTGCAACAAAATGGCTCAATCTCCACAAAATATCCACATTTTTAGCTGATACATTTGGGGAAAAAAGGGCGTTGGAGGTCTAGCTGCCCTCAGGTCATATTTGACTCTTAAAAAGTGAACAACAACTTTCAATTTCCAATCAAATGAGCCCTCTCTAAAGTTTACACGAGCATCCCTTCCATAAGAACCATATATGCCCCCAGGCAATAGCTTACAACGCCTGCCCTCGGGCCCTGGAGGCTGTGTCGACACTGAAGTTTTTGTTATCTGACTTGAACTATTTTTAACATAATGTCTATGTCAAAATTTTTATCTGAAGCATTTGGGGAAAAAAGGGTGAGGGGAATAGATTCCCTCCGATCACTTTTGACTCTTAAAAAGGGAGCTAGAACTGTGAATTTCCAATCAAATGAGCCTTCTATGAAGTTTATACCAGCATCCCTTCCATAAAAACCTTATATGCTCCCAGGGCGTAACTTACACCGCCTCCCCCTAACCCTCCCCCTAACACAACCCCCTAGGGCCCGCCCTAGGGGGTTGTGTCGACATCGGAGTTTTGTTTTCTGACCTTTGAACTATTTTTAACGAAAGGCCTATCTCAAAATTTTTATCTGATACATTTGGGGAAAAAAGGTCGTGGGGGAGGCTAGTAATAATAACTATAATTTATTTTTGACCCACTAACATTATAAAAAAGTGGAGTAACAAAAGAAAATAAAAGGAAAAGACATACAGAACAAATACATGCAAAATAACTTCAAATATAAAAAAACAAACAAACAACAATACAAATCAGATTCGCACGAGAGGATGAAAATGACCTAAAAATAATAATAAGAGTTTATTTCTGACTCACTAATACGGTGGTAAACAAAGACATACAAAACAATGTTAAATTAAAAAAAAAATCCTATGAAAATATTAATATAAAGAACAACAAATGCAAATATAAACAATCCACAAGAGGATGAAGAGGACCCAACCACTTGCAGGCCTCATCTTTTAACTTCTTATTAATAAAAAAAACTTTTTCAGCAAAAGAAGTTTTTCATTGAAAAGTAAAGAACTCCATTAAACAAAAAATGAGCAAAAATAAAATCAAATAATCTAAGAAGCGTGAAACTACCACAAATCAGCATCAATAAATAAATGAAACCCAAAACGAACAGAAATTACAATAAATAACCGAGTCAAACTCAAAACCAGCAGAAATTAACATAAGTTGAGCTCAAAACCCCTATGCATTCCCAAGGCCAGACCAAAATTTGCACTTTACTGAAAAAAATATAAATGTTTTTACTTTTATAACTTTAATAAATCAAATAATATCAACATTTTGATTACTAAATATTAGTATATATATATATATTAAACTGACAATGCACATTAATTTGTATTTTTTTCTGTAAAGTGCAAATTTTGTTTTGGCCTTGGGAAGGCATAGTTTTAGTTCTTTAGGCATATTTTTTTAGGCATAGTTTGAAGTTTTACCACAACTCGATCTATAAAAACCTTATATACCCCATGGGCATAACTTACAACCTTTGCCCTTGGGGCTCTGGGTTTGTCATCCTTATATACATAATTTACAGAACTTTCAACTACGTTGAACAAAATGACTATCTCTAAACTTTGATTGAAAGGTTTTGGGGAAATGGTGGGCGTGAGAGGAGTTTTAATTACTCTCCACTCACTTTCGACTATTAAAAAGGGCAATTTCAATTTCCAATTAAATGAGCCCTTTTTGAAATTTCTACAACAACTTTCTATATAAACTTTATATGCCCCCAGGGCTTACAACCCTTGCACTGAGGGCTCTGAGGGGGTTATCATACTAAAAGACATAATTTCAAGAACTTTCAACTACGTTGGACAAAATGGATATCTCAAAATTTTGATTGGACGTGTTTGGGAAAATGGTGGGTGTGAAACTATTCACACTATTTCACTATTTAACTATTCACACTTTCAACTATTTAAAAAGGCACTAGCCCTTTCAATTTCCAATTGAATGAGCCCTTTTGAAGTTTCTACGACAACGCTTTCAATAAAAACCTTATATGTCCCAGGGCATAACTTACAACCCTTGCCTTGAGGGCTGTGGGGGAACGGGTTGTCATCCTTAAAGACCTGATTTACAAAATATTCAAATACGTTGAACAAAATGGCTATCTAAAAATTTTGATTGGATGTGTTTGGGGAAAAGGTGGACGTGAGAGGGGGGTCAATTACTCTCCACTCACTTTCGACTATTAAAAAGGGCAATTTCAATTTCCAAACAAATGAGCCCTTTTTGAAATTTTTATAACAACTTTCTATATAAACCTTATATACACCCAGGGCATAACTTACAACCCTTGCACTGAGGGCTCTGAGGGGGTTATCATCCTAAAAGACCGAATGTCCAGAACTTTTGACTACGTTGAACAAAATGGATATCTCAAAATTTTGATTGGATATGTCTGTAGAAATGGTGGGCGTGAGAGGGTTTTTTTGCCCTTCAATCACTTTCCACTATCAAAAGGGCACTAGCCCTTTCAGTTTTCAATTGAATGATCCCTTTTTGATGTTTTTACAACATCGCTTTCTATAAAAACCTTACATGCTCCCAGGGCATAATTTACAACCCTTGCCCTGAGGGTTGTGAGGGGATGGGTTGTCATCCTTAAGGACCTAATTTCCAAAACTTTCAACTGCGTTGAATAAAATGGGTATCTAAAAATTTTGATTGGATTTGTTTGGGGAAAAGGTGCACGTCAGAGGGGGGTTAGTTGCCCTCAAATCACTTTCGAATATTAAAAAGGGCACTAGCTCTTTGAATTTCCAATCGAATAAGCCCTTTTTCAAGTTTCCACGACAAAGATTTCAATAAAAACCTTAGATTCCCCCAGTGCATACCTTATAACCCTTACCCTGAAGATTGTGGGGGGAGTGTCCTGCTCAAAGATATAGTTTCCTGAACTTTAAACTGTGTGGAAAAAATTGATATCTCAAAATTTTGATTGGATATGTTTTATCCAATCAAAAATGGTGGGCATGGAAGGGGTGCTAATTGCCTTCCAATCACTTTCGAATATTAAAAAGGGCACTAGCCATTTCAATTTCCAATCGAATGAGCCATTTTGAAGTTTCTACGACAACGCGTTCTATAAAAACCTTATAAGCCCCCAGGGCATAACTTACAACCCTTGCCCTGAGGGCTGTGGAGGAGTGTTCTCCTCAAAAGCATAATTTCTACCTGGAAATCAACAACTCAATGACATAATTGATTTCCTCAAAGATATAATTTCCAGAACTTTCAACTACGCTGAACAAAATGACTATCTCAAAGTTTTGATTGGATGTGTTTGGGGAAATGGTGGGCCTGAGAGGGGTTATTTGCCTTTAAATCACTTTCTAATACTATAAATGACACTAGCCCTTCCATTTCCAATCGAGAGATCCCTTTTTGAAGTTTCTACGGCAACGTTTTCCAAGGCATAAATTACTACCCTTACTCTGAGGGCTCTGAGGGGGTTATCATCCTCAAGGACCTAGTTTCCAAATTTTCAACTACGTTGAACGAAATGGCTATCTCAAAATTTTTGATTTTTTTGGGGAGGATGTGATGGGCGTGAGAGGGGGGGTAGTTGCCCTTCAATCATTTTCAACTATTAAAAAAGGCACTTGTCCTTTCAATTTCCAATCGAATGAGCCTTTTTGAAGTTTTTACAGCATCACCATCTATAAAATCTTATATGCCCCCAGGCCCTAACTTACAACCCTTGCCCTGAGGGTTGTTGGGGGGGGTCATCCTGAAAGACCTAGTTTCCAAATTTTCAACTACGTTGCACAAAATAGCTATCTCAAAATTTTGATTGGATGTGTTTGTGGAAAAGGTGAGCGTGAGAGGGGAGTTAGTTTCCCTCAAATCATTTTCAACAATTGAAAAGGGCGCTATTAAAATGAGCCCTTTTTGAAAGTTCTACGACAACGCTTTCTATAAAAACTTATATGTCCCCAGGGCATAACTTACAACCCTTGCTCTAAGGGCTATGGGGGGTTGTCATGCTCAAAGACCCAATTTTCAGAACTATCAACTACGGTGAACAAAATGGCTATCACAAAATTTTGATTGGATGTGTTTGGGGAAAAGGTGTGCGTGACAGGGGGGCAGTCGCCCTCCAATGACTTACGGAACGAAAGATTAGGATGATTTTTTGAACCAGAAACTATCAAATTCCGACATTTTGTTTCTACAAGAACACTTCTTGCCCTTGGTGAGTTTGAACTCCCTTCGCAGGAGCAAAGAACACTTAGTTTTCTCTAGAAGTGCCCGCAAAACTTTCGGGTTGGTGGGAAATCTTCAGCCGGGCTGGTATCCCTATTAAAACATAAACTATTTCTGCTATCCCCCGTGTATTATCGTGAATGTGATTATTTCATTGCAATCCGTTTTGCTATTAGTTCTTATTAGTGTATAGCTCCCTTGCGACCAAAGATCCTTTTCCTCTCTAACAAAGTACACTAAAGCATGTGCATCGCTAAAGATCCTTCTTGTTAGTGTTGAGAGTAATAGATTGGATTGGATCCTGTTTGGCAATATGAACTGCGATATAAACTCTACTTCAGCACGGACTGATTTATTTTTGGATTTGCTACCTAATGGCTATCGGATTCTGGATAAAGATGCATCCCGTTCCTGCATACGTAATAGCGGTTCATTGTCTGATATTAATTACTGTGTTGTTTCTTCAGGTGTTTCTATTAGCGATACTCACATTGACCAGGATGAACGTGATTATGACCATCTGCCCCTTTTAGCCAATGTCACCATCAATACGACTCGGACTGAACAGACGGTATATACTAATTACCAAAAGTGGATTACCAAAAGAGACTGGAATAAAGCGGATTGGCCTCTATATCTATCAACCCTTGCTCTTCTTTTGTCTACGACTAAAGTTCCATTTAATTTACTCTGTACCAGCGTTATATCCCCACAAGTTCGAGCTCAGCTCAATATATATTACAGCCAGATTGTATCCTGCCTGAAAAAAGCTGAAGAAGTGGCTGTCCCGCTTTGTTGTTTTAAGCTTAAGACTAGAAGTTCAATATGGAAATCTGACCATGGCTTAAAAATTGTAAGAAATAGTGCGAAATTGTGGCTTAGAATTTGTGTAGCGTGTGGCCGCCCTTTAAGGGGTGACCTTTTTCACACTAAACAGAAAATGTAGTTGGAATTCAAACGTTATCTTCGTAAAGTAAGGTACAATAGTGTGGAATTTCCGAAGGCCTCTAGTCAGTGGAAAAAAGTGATTGATGTTGCGAAATTTGATTCACCTCCTAAAGCCGATCGGACCCCTAATGCCTCTTGGATTAATCATTATAATAAGATTTTCAATATGATGAATTATGCGGTTCAATCTCACTTTGATAGCCTCTTTCCTTTTGTATTACCTACGAGAATTTACCAATGCCATGTGCCTCCCGTTTCTGATGACCGTGTGGTTCATTCTGTTAAGAATTTAAAATCTAAATCGTGTGATATTGATGGTATTAGTGTTTTTAACCTTCATATTGATTCGAAAGAATTGATTTATCATTTGCAGTTATAATTTCAAATTTGTTTATTTACGTCTTTGGTGCCTGATTCTTTTTTGTGCGGGAGTGTCACTTCGATTCTTAAACACGGGAAAGATCCGACTAATTGTGTATCATATAGACCTATTAGGGTAGCGTGTTCGTTGAGCAAAGTTTTTGAATATGTCCTGCTTCCTGAAATTCCTCCATAAGTTGATTAAGTGTCCAATCAATTTGGGTTTAAACCAGATATAGGATGCCAACATTTACATCGAATTCTTACTTCTTTATTAATTCAAGCAAAAAAAAAAAAAAAAAGATGGATCTGAAGTACATTTTTTTCGCGTTAGATATTTCAAAAGCTTTTGACTCGGTTTGTCACAGCCAACTATGGTATTCTCTCACCCAGATTGGGTTGAATTCATCTGTTATATATGTCCTTCGTTTTAGGTACGCAAATTCATATGTTCGACTTCGGTCAGGATAGATCTTTTTTGGTAATATTTCTATTCGGTCTGGACTTAGGTAGGAGGGGGGGGGGGGGAGTGTCAACATAACTTTTTAATGCTTGTTTATACCCTGTGCTTTCTCGTATTTATCCGTCGTGTTTTACGGGCCTAACTAATTTATCTTATATTGCTTTTGCAGATGATCTGTTATTTATTAGCCATTCAAAATTCACCCTAGCTAACTCTACCTAGTTTGTTTCTAAGCTTTTTGAAAATATTGGCCTCATGCTTAATGCTGATTAATGTAAATATTTAGTTTTCAATGCTAAAACCAAAATAATGATTTGAGTTATAGTTATTTTTCAATTAAGCTAGTTCTTGTGTTGCATTGGCTCGGAATTAGTATCTGCTCTTTTGTTTCAGCTATCCGTGCTAGTACACTTGTAAATATCATAGCAGCGCAATAGCACTGCCTAAGTAAAGAACGATGTTGGCACAATGTATTTTTTTTAATCCCTTAAAACAGGGCACTTCGTATCGAAGGAGTTGTCGTAGAAACTTACAACGCCTGCCCCCGGGCCCTGGAGGTTGTGTCAACTCCGGAGTTTTGTTATATGATCTTTGAACTATTTTTAAAAAAATGACCAGTTCAAAATTTTTATCGGATGTGTTTGGAGAAAAAAGAGTGTATATGTGTGTGGGGGGGGGGGGGGTAGCTGACCTTTGATCACTTGTGACTCTTAAAAAGTGAACTAGAACTTTCAATTTCCAATCAAATGAGCCCTCTCTGAAGTTTATACGAACATCCCTTCTATTAGAACCTTATATGCCCCAAGGGCATAATTTACAATACCTGTCCTCGGGCCCTAGGGCGTTGTGTTGACCGAGAAGTTTTGTTATATAATCTTTAAACTATTTTTAACAAAATAGCAACCTCAAAATTTTTGTCGGATGTATTTGGGGAAAAAGGGCACGGGGGAAGCGGCTAATTGCCCTCCGATCACTTTTGACTCTTACAAAGGGCACTTGAACTCTCGATTTCCCATCAAATGAGCCCCTTTGGAAGTTTATATGGCGACCCCTTCTATATAAAGCGCCTTCGGGAAAAAACGATAAATTATAAATAAATAAACGATAAAACGTAGGAGCTGTATGGCCTTTACTATAGGCAACACTACGTTGCCTCTGATTTGGACAATTTGCATTCGAATGACCACTTTAATGCACGAGGATAAATAAATTTTTCAGTATAAAAAGAATTAAAAGCACTTGTATGATATTAATTAAAAAAAGCTTTCCGAAAAGAAGAAAATGACGCAGTAGGTTTTACACTTTTACACTGAGAGAAGGAGGCGAAACTCTTGTTTGTAGTAATTTTTGTTCGTTTCAAGCTTGATTTCCATATTCAATTTAAATTTCATTCGTTTTAAGATTTATTTATTCATTTACATTAGCATCTATTCTGTTTGTTTGCATTAGTTTTTTATTTAATTTCTGTTCGTTTTGAGTTTCATTTATACTTCAATAGCAAAATATTTTTTTTTGTTTTAAGCTTGATTTGCATATTCAGTTTAAGCATTACTCGCTTTAAGATTTATCTATTCATTTATATTATTACTTGTTGTATGTTTTTTTGCTTTGATAGTTAATTTCTGTTCCTTTTGGGCTTCATTTATTCTTTAATAGTAATTTGTGGTCGGTTTGAGTTTGAATTTTAACAGGTATTTGTGTCTGCTGATCTAAAGTTTAAAATGGCCTTTACTTTTCTTTGAAAAACTTCTTTTTCGGAAAGTTTTTTTAATCAATTTTTGTTCGTTTTTGATTGCGAAAAGTTTCAAGTTTTTCAAAATGCCTTATTTTAAAATCAAACTTTTTTTTTCAAAATCAAATGTTCATCTTAGCATCAAAACTAGTATAAAAGTAACAATATCAAAGTAAAAAAATGGGTTTGTGTCCCTCTTGGAATTTTTATTAGCTGATGTTTGAACTATTGTTAACAAAATGGCTATCTCAAAATTTTTATGTATGTGTATGTATAAATTTATTGCCCATCATAAATGTAAAATACAACACTGTTGGAGTATAAAGAAAGAAAATGGAAAGAACTAATAAATTCTGACAGATACAAACAGAACCAAAACAAAGAATAACTGACAAGCAAAAAAAAAAATAGGGCAATTATATGTAAGAACAAACATATTATCAGCGACGGACAATTTCAGAGGTGCTTTCACCAATGATCTGTCTCCGATATCTCTCATTTCTTTTCTACACCGAGGACACTGGACTTGCGAGTCCACACCGCGAGGATAGTGAGCTGTTATTAGTCGAGAGAGGCAGCCTTAGCAAATATTTCGCATACTTGTAGAAACAATTCCGTATATCCTTAATATCTGAAGCAGTAAGAAGAGACCAAAATGGTGCAAGGGCAAGTAGATGCTGAACAGCAAATGCATTATAAACGCTAGCTAAGATGCGACGGTTAATTTTAAACTTAAACGGAATTAGTAAACCGTACGCATTCCTAGCTTTTCTGGCAAAAAAAAAAATCTTTCAAAAGTTGACGCGGTGCGCGAAGATTTGACCCAATCGGTACACCAAGATACGTCAGTGTATCTTGTGCTTTAATAACATGTTCACCTAACTGAACATTTGTCGGGCAATCTGAACGGTGATTGAACATGATTGAACGGTGATTGAACGTGATTGAACGGTGGTGAACGGTGATATCCCTATCGAGAATTCCAAAATTTTCCCCAATTCCAAAGGCAGTTCTATTAATATCAAGGATGTCATCAGCATAGTTAGCTAGCGAAACATCAATACCATAAAATATACATGTGGCTAGAACGTTCTGTTGTGGCACAATGACAGTATTATTAAACAGGGGGGGGAGAGAAGTAACAGCACCCTGTCTAATACCCTATTTTACTGGATTTGAAGGAGTGAGTTCCACCGTACCAGGTGAGATGGTAATCTTAACTCTGGCATTTAGCTTTTTATACATATCACGTATCGATTTGATGACATAAATATTAACTCCACACTTATAAGCAGTCAAAAAGATATGTGGATGTATACCCGTGTCGAAAGCTCTAGATATATCTAACCCGGCAAAATATATTTTCCCGGATGGGTTAGGGGAAAAAATATATTATTTATTGGATGGATTAGGGGAAAAAGGGCGTGGAGGGGGGTGGCTAATTCCCCTTAGATCTCTGTTGTATCTTTAATTGTGAACTAGAACTTTCAATTTTCCATCAAATAAGCCCTCTCTGAAGTTTATACGAGCATTCCTTCTATAAGAACCATATATGTACCCAGGGTCTACCTTACAACACCCATCCCCGGGCCCTGGGGGGTTTTGTTGAGCCCAGGGTTTTAATATCTGATATTTGAAACTATTTTTAGCAAAATGCTTCCCTCAAAATTTTTATCGGATGGGTTTGGGGAAGAAAAAGGCGTGGAGGGCAGAGGGGCTAGTTGCCCTCCGATCTCTTTTGACTCTGAGAAAGTGAACTAGAACTTTTAATTTCGAATCAAATGAGCCCTTTCTGAAGTTTATACGAGCATCCCTTTCAGAAGAACCATAAACTGCTCCAGGACATAACTTACAACGCCTGTCCCCCAGGCCCAGGGGGGGGGGGTTCGACACCGGAGTTTTCGTTATCTGGCCTTTAAACAATTTTTAAAAAAAATATATCAAAATTTGTATCAGATAGGTTTACAGACAAAAGGGCGTGGAGGTGGAGCTAGCTACCCTTCGATCTCTTTTGATTCTTAAAAATTGAACTAGAACTTTCAATTTCCATTCAAATGATCCTTCTCTGAAGTTTATACGAACATCCCTCACACAAGAACAACATACGCCACCAGGACACAACTTGCAGCGACTGCCCCCGGGCACTGGGGGGTTGTTTCGACACCGAAGTTTGTGTTATCTGACCTTTAAACTATTTTTGACAAAATTGCTATATCAAAATTTTTATCGGATGCATTTGGGAGAAAAGAGACGAGAGGGGATAGTTGCTCTCTGATCTCTTTTGACTCTTAAAGACTGAACTAGAACTTTCAATTTCCAATCAAATGAACCTGAAATTTATTCGATCATCCGTTCCATAACAGCTATATATGCCCGCCGGGTATAACTTAGAATGCCTACCCCGGGCCCTGAAGGATTGTCGACCCCACGTTTTTGCTATATGATCTTTGAACTATTTTGAAAAAAAGGCTCTCTCAAAAATTTTATCGGATGGGTTTGAGGAAAATGGGGCGTGGAGGAGGGGGTCTAGTTGCCTTCCGATCTCTTTTGAATCTTAAAATATGAAAGAGAACTTTCAATATCCAATTAAATGAACCCTCCCCGAAGTTGTACGAGAGTCCCTTCCATAAGAACCATATATGCCCCCAGAGCATTACTTACAACGCCTGCCCTCGGGCCCTGGGGGTTTGTGTCGACATAGGAGTTTTTTTTATCTGACCTTAGAAATATTTTTAATGAAATAGCCATCTTAAAATTTTTATCGGGTGGGTTTGGGGAGAAAAGTGTGTGTGGGGGGGGGGGGGGGGGCTAGTTGCCCTTGGATATCTTTTCACTCTTAAAAAGTGAACTAGAACTTTAAATTTTCATTCAAATGAACCCTCTCTGAAGTTTATATGAGCATCCCTTTGATAAGAACCATATACGCCCCCAGGACAACACTTACAAAACCCGGAGTTTTGTTATCTAATTTTTGAACAATTTCTAAAAAACATGGCTATCTCAAAATTTATAGCGGATGAGTTTGGGGAAAAAGCGCGTGGTGGGGGGGCTAGTTATCCTTCAATCTCTTGACTCTTAAAAAAAAGTGAACTACAACTTTCAACTTCCAATCCAATGAGCCCTCTATGAAGTTTATACAAGGATCCCTTTCAAAAGAACCCTACATGCCTTCAGCGCATAACTTAGAACGCCTTCCCCGGGCCCTGGGGGGTTGTATTGACACCGGATTTTTTCTTATTCGACCTTTGAACTATTTTTAACAAAATGCTTATCTAAAAATTTTCATCAGATGGGTTTGGAAAAAGAAGGAGGGGGGCTAGTTGCCCTTGGATCTCTTTTGACTCTTAAAAAGTGAACTCGATCTGTCATTTTAGATTCAAATGAGCCCTCTCTGAAGTTTGTACGAGCATCGCTTTCATAAGAACCATATATGCCCCAGTGCATAACGTACAAGGCCTGCCCCCGGGCCCTAGGGGGTTGTTTCGACACCTGAGTTTTTGTTATCTGACTTCTGAACAATTTTCAACAAAATGGCTATCTCAAAATTTTTATCGGATGCATTTGAGGAAAACAGGGCTTGAGGGGTGGGGGCTAGTTGCCCTCCAAACCACTTTTACTCTCAAAAACTGAACTAGAACTTTCA
This sequence comes from Artemia sinica, assembly GCA_027921565.1. Taxonomy (NCBI): domain Eukaryota; kingdom Metazoa; phylum Arthropoda; class Branchiopoda; order Anostraca; family Artemiidae; genus Artemia; species Artemia sinica. The sequence goes on along the minus strand of CM051271.1, from coordinate 55,313,873 downwards.
ATTTACAATCAAATAAGCCCTCTCTGAAGTTTTTACGAGCATCCCTTCCATAAGAACCATATATTCCCCCAGGGCATAACTTACAACACCTGTCCTCGGGCCCTGGGGGGGCTGTGTCGACCCCAGAGTTTTCGTTATATGGTCTTTGAACTTTTTTTTTTAAATGGCTATCTGAAAAAATCTTATCAGATGGGTTTGAGGAAAAAACGGCGTGGAGGGGGGGGGCTAGGTGCCCTCCGATATTTTTAACTCTTAAAAAAGGAATTATAAATTTTTTCCAATCAAATGAGCCCTATTTGAAGTTTATACGAGCATCCCTTCCATAAGAACCTTATATGCCCCCAGAGCATAACTTCAAACGCCTGCCCCTGGGCTCTGGGGGGTTGTGTAGACATCGAACTTTTTGTTAAATGATCTCTGAACTATTTTTAACAAAATGGCTATCTCTAAATTTTAAGCGGATGCATTTGGGAAAAAAGGGCGCGAGGGGAGGGGCTGGTTACCTTCCGATATCCTTTAGCTCTTAAAAGTGAACTAGAACTTTCATTTTCCAATCAAATGAGCTCTCTCTGAAGTTTACACAATCCGGAGGGTATCCATCGGACTTTTTATTATATGATCATTGAACTATTTTTAACAAAATGACTGTCTCAAAATTTTTATTGGATGCTTTGGGAAAAAAGGACGTGGGGGGGATGGTTACCCTCCGATATCTTTTGACTCGTAAAAAGTAAACTAGAGCCTTCAATTTCAGTTCAAATGAGCCTTCTCTTAAGTTTGTACGAGCATTCCTTCCATAAGAACCGTGTATGCCCCCAGGGCATAACTTACGACGCCTGCCCCCGAGCCCCGGGGGGTTGTATCGACACCTGAGTTTTTGTCATCTGGATTTATAACAATTTTTAAAAAAATCACTCAAAGTTTTTATCGGATGCATTTTAGGAAAAGGGGGTGGGGGGGGGGCTAGTTGCCCTCCAATCTCTTTTGACTCTCAAAAACTGAACTAGAACTTTGAATTTACAACCAAATGAACCCTCTATGAAGTTTTCTTTAGCATCCCTTCCATAAGAACCATATATTCCCCCAGGGCATAACTTACAACTCCTGCTCGTGGGCCCTAGGGGGCTGTGTCGACCCCGGAGTTTTCGTCATATGGTGTTTGAACTATATTTTAATAAATGGCTATCTCAAAGTTCTCATCAGATGGGTTTGAGGGAAAAAGGGCGTGGAGGGGGGGGGGGCTAGGTGCCCTCCGATCTCTTTTGACTCTTAAAAAGTGAACTAGAACTTTCAGTTTCCAATCAAATGAGCCCTCTTTTGAGTTTATACGAGCATCCCTTCATAGGAACCATAGATGCTCCCAGCGCATAACTTACAACACCTGCCCCCGGGCCCTTTGGGGTTGTGTAGACACCGGAGTTTTGTTATATGATATATGAACGAATTTTTGACGAATTGACTATTTTTGACGAATTGGCTATTTCAAAATTTTTATCGGACGCGTTTGGGAAAAAAAGGGCATAGGGGGGAGGAGCTTGTTACCGTCTGATATCTTTTGACTCTTAAAAAGTGCACTAGGACTTTCAATTTCCAACTAAATGAGCCCTCTCTGAAGTTTATACGAGCATTCCTTCCATAACAACCATATATGCCCCCAGGGCATAACTTAAAACGCCTGCCCTCGGCACTTGCGGGTTGTGCAGACACCGGAGTTTTGTATTGTGATCAATGAACTATTATTATCAAAATGGCTATCCCAAAGCTTTTTTCGGATGCGTTTGGGAAAAAAGGGTGTTGGGGGGGGGGCTGGTTACCCTCCGATATCTTTTGACTCTTAAAAAGTGCACTAGGACTTTCAATTTCCAACTAAATGAGCCCTCTCTGAAGTTTATACGAGCATTCCTTCCATAAGAACCATATATGCCCCCAGGGCATAACTTACAACTTCTGTATCTGGGCCCTTGGGGCTTGTGTCGAAACCGTAGTTATTGTTATATGATCAATGAACTATTTTTAACAAAATAGTTACCTCAAAATTTTTATCTGATACTTTTAGGAAAAAGGGGCGTGGGGGAGGGGGCTAGTTGCCCTCCGATCACTTTTGACTCTTAAAAAGGGTACTAGAACTGTCGATTTGCAATCGAATGAGTCCCCTTTAAGTTTAAACGACGATCTCTTCATATGAAGTGCTTCGGGGAAAAAAATGATAATAAAGCATTGGAGCCGTATGGCCTTTACTATAGGCAACGCTATAGCGTTACCTCTGACACCCACTGCCGCTCAAGTTGTTCATGAATTGACGCAATGTAAACCGGTTTCTTTTGCTAGTTTCTTTCACCTTAGCGTGAAAAAAGACAAAGAAAAGTGATTGAATAGATGGGAAACATATAGTTTGAGCTATATATTTGCACATTAGGGCAGTGGAGGGGTAGTATATAAAGTATTTGGACAGTGGGAAGTTAAAATGTGCAAATATATAGCCCAACTTTGTTTCTAAAGGATTATATTTTCATCATACTTAGGTATATTTTATTACGATTAATCTAGCTTCACTTTTTGAGTGGTAGTGGGTATATCATACAAGGTATAACACATACGAATTAAATCCTCACATTGGAATTGAATTGTGTCTTTCCAATGCAAATCCTTGTTTATTTTTTTCTTTAAGTTCGGAAAATATATTTAAAGGCGATAGGCAACTGTGCGATTTATACAAAATACAGATAGTTTTCCTACTTAGTTGGGTAACTCACAGTAAGGTTTGTGAACTCTAAGGAGACTACTGTTTAATATATAACTTTAAAGAAAATTGTTTAATAATGTTTCATTGATGACCTTCCGAGGGAGTTCACATTGTTCCGAAGTTTCCTGAATTCTTCAAGGTATTGTTGCGTTGGAGAATCAAGGTACAACCGATAAAGTCTGTTCCGTTCACTAATTTTTTCCAAGATTTTATTTGGCACCCACGGTTTCCTTGGAGCATTTTTCTTCCTACGAACAACCTTCACAGGGCAACACTTATCATAAATAGGTGACAATAAATAGGTGATAAATAGGGTATAGTTTATATTTACAAAAAAAAAAGAAAAAATGAAAATTTATATCTCAAGGCTAATCAAGATTTACAAATAAGGGGGGCGCGACCCTATTTATACAAAACCCTATGCTATCCTATATACAAAAACAAGATATAAAAGTAGGAAAATTGTATCTCAAGGCTAATCAAGATTTACAAATAAGGGGGATACTGCCCTATTTATGGGTATTTAGGTTATAAGGTTGGCGACTACTGATTCAATTTCTCTCCACACATGTGTAACTGTGAACACTATAGGTTTAGATTGTGTTGAATATATTAGTCTCATTTGCCACTTTGCCACAGTTCCATGTGTGCTATTGATACTTTTTGGAAAAATTTTTAGGAATTGTATTGCAAAGACAAGAACGTTCGGTGTTATACACAATTATTCTATAGTAGACGCTAGTGTCTTCTAGCCTTCCCTCATTTCAATGTGGGATTTAACTAGGTAGTAATTAAGTGTTTTGGAATAATCATGTATCTTCTGTCATTGTTAAAGAGGACCTAAATTTATTAAGTTTTAAATCAATTAAACAATAAATATTAATGGTAGCTTTCCTTTAGATGGACAATGAGCACTCAAAACTTGAAGCCTCTGACATCGAAGATCCCCAGGAGAAAATTGACCGTAGCTTTCAGAAACTATTTAAACTTGCATCTTCAATTCAAAAAAAGAGAAGTCTGAGCCATAGCTCACCATACAACAACAAAAACTCACATAACGATCATCAGGTGACAAACAAAATCTCAAAACAGAAGAGCAACAGCTGCTTACCAGTCGTCCGAAATTTAACGCCGAAAAAAGACTTCAGGTCAAAAAACAAAAAGAAGAAGAGAAAGCGATCAGATTCCAAGCAGAAAAGGTGTCGTTGGTTATTCACTCTTTTTTGGCTGCTTTGTCAAACCAAATTAGCCTAATTTGTTGCAAATTGCCCAAATTAGATGAGAATATTATCAAAACGTATATTATACCTAGGGCTATATCCAGAATTTTGTTCGGAGTGGTTTTTTTTTAGGGGCAGTCCGTATAAATTTTTTTAAAAAACATCAAAAATTTGTAGATATGCATTTTCGTTACATTTTTTAAAAGTCAGACAAACATTTTTTTGTTGGGGGGGGGGGTGGTGGAGGGGGTCAAACCCCACAAACACCCCTAGGTATTGTCTTGATTATTCTGTAAATTTTTCCAGATGAATACAAAAGACTGAAGTACAAAGGATATAGAAAAGAAATACATTTTGTCAACTGGACCCAATTTAGGTTAATACATATTTGAAAATTACGATTTTCTGCGATTTTTCTTTTGGTTGTTTCCAAATTCTGAAACTATTTTAACATTATCATATTTTTGACGTGTTGCCGCGATAAACAGAGAAAATAAATAAGAGAAAATGATTAGTTTTAATCAGAAAGTGATTAGTTTATGATTAGTTTAAATTTAAAAAGCTTCTTGATCGCAAGAATTCAAAAATTAACCATCTGTTGATTTCTAAAGATAGCTGCGCCTCTAAGGGAAAACTTATGCTGTTTGGTGTCATGTTCTTATAGCTGTGTTTTGCTTTTTTTCACCCATGTTTAATTTTATTATTTTTTAATTAGTTTATGAATTTATTAAATTAATTTATAACTTTTTTTATTTAATTAATTATTTCTTTTTCTAATTTTGCATCCACTAGAAACCAACATTTCTTAATGCAGGGCTCCGTTGGCATCATCAAAGTTAATAAGGTTTTCATGAAATAGTTCACAATGAACTTTGTCCCATTCACACTATAATTTCATCCATCTAAAATAAACTTAGCAAATAACTGAATTAATCGGACGTGGAACTGAGAAAACCATCTTCTTAAAAGTGTTTTCCTTTTAATAAGTAAGGCTTAGATAAAAAATACTTCTGTCTAACCCTTATTCTTTTACCAAACAAAATATTCGAAGAGGTGTACACTATTGTATATGTAGACTTATTTGTGTGTTGTTTATTTGATTTCTTCTACAAGTGTTATTGGCTGAACTTTGCGGACTTTTGTTGAAAAAGTTAAATAAAGTTCAACTTTATGCCGACAGCAATAAGTCAACAAAATTATGTGAGGAAAACGGTTTATTAACTTTGTGGACAGCTTTTTTAAATTTATTGACGTAATGGAAGCCTCGCATATCTGTATATGGAGGTCTTCTTCATTTAAAGTTGAAAACCTGATTTCACCTTTTTTTTAAATAAATATGGTTGCAATAGTTTTCACTTAACCACTTCAAAAAATTAGATTTCTTTAGATATTTATGTATAGTTGAGCATAGATGTAAGTTAAGATTTAGGAAATTTTTAGCTGAAATAGTGGAATTTAAAATACAGTCACCATGGTTTAGAGAGCATTCAACTAAAATAATAGTGTCAAATGCTGCTTTTTAATGGTTGCTTTCCCGTCTTTAAATCTTTTGTCCTCCCTTCAAGGCTCCCTTTTTGTCACTTTTCCATAAGTAAGACACAAATTTTGAGAAGGAGAGTTTCAAACCTGATACCCTCCCCCCTTTAGATACGGTCTTTGCTTCCTTTTATTGAGAAGTATTTCGTCGTATTTTGGGAAGTTTTTTTTCACGAAATTTTGGAATTTTTGACTCTCTATTATATTCAATAATTAATCTATTTTTCAAACTTCTAAATACAGATTTAGGACAGTGTTGTGATACTCGTATCACATTATCAGCTTATGATGCTACGTTTTGAATTGACGCAACTAATTTGAAATAAATTGTTGTACTATTGCTTCTACTGCTCCCTTGTACCAGCCAAATCAACTAAAAAAAGGCTTAAAGAGCTATCTCATATTAAATTATGATATGTGTCCTATATTCCATAAATGTGAAATTCATATTTCTCCCTATATTATACGCTACATACCCTATACATATATATACATACCCTACATATACGAGTTTGGTCATAACTTGATCAATAGATTATTTTACATAGACAGTGGCTCAAAATATATGTTGCATTGGCCAACTGATGCTGACCTGGCATGACCGACCAAACAGTACAATATTTAGAATACAAAATACTTGACATTTGTAGGTTTGCATGTTTTTTTTAAGTAAGTACCGTTTTGGAATTAAAAAAAGGCGTGCAAAGATATCGCAATAATTTTATTTTACATAAAAGCTTGTACCTTAATCTACTTTTCTACATAATTTACGTGAATATTGAGGCACTTGTCATAACGTGGCACCGGTTTTTGAATACCTCCTCATAAAATTCTGCCGCCTGACTTGTTAACCACTGTATCACAACTGTTTTGACTTCGTTATCGTCTTGAAGACGCAATGCGACACAATGCAATACAAGACACTACGAGAATATTGAGGAAACCAGTTGCATATTGATGAAATTGTAAAGCGTCTGTTTTCTCTCACATTTTCTTCCACTTTCTGCACCAAATCTTCATTAAAGAGACTCTTCATTAAAGACCGAAGGACGTCCACTCGGTTCTTCATCATGCACATTTGTGCGGCCATCTTTAAATGCTCTCACCCATTTCCTTACCATTCCATCACTCATAATGTTTTGTCCGTAAACTTGACCGATCTCACGACGAATATGGATCGATTTTACGCCTTTAGCACTAAGAAATCGAATAACAGCCCGTACTTCAGATTCGGCGGGAATCACGATTGTCGGAGGAATCTTAAACACTCAGTAAACAACGTATACAATGAAGAATCACACTGTAATGGCATCAGTGCGTAGACAAGAGATGTAGATAACCAACACGCATGCACAGAACGCCAACCGTAGTGCTGCGGCGGCGGAATCGCAAAACGGTACTTACTTAAAAAACATGCCTCGTATCACTCATGTAAGTGGTTGTTCTTATTTCAACAAATATGTTACAATTATGCCATCAGGTCGCATCTTCCAGATCCTTGTAGACTTTATTGTTGGCCTTGATTTTACATCTTCTTGATTAACCTTTCATTTTCTTCTTTACTTCCCTTGATTCCCAATATATTCTTGTGAAACATATCACTCAGAGAGCTTTTTGTATAAGCCCCTATCCTTTTCTTTCAAGCTTAAAAGAGTTTTCGCTAATAGCCTTAGCTAAGTTTCTTGTGCCCCTTTTAATTAACACATTTTAATTTTAGTTTATTCTGACACCACTGCTACCAACATTTAGTTATGCAACAAAGGTTTAAAGCCTACCGCAGAAATGAGAGTTCGGGGTGGGTCTTATTTGTGAATGCTAAAAAAGAAATTTAGTTTAAGCTGTCATTTGGAAAGGATAACTACCTTCCAGATAGTTTTTAACCCAAAACAAATATAAATTAAAACAAATAACAGAGTCAAACACAGAACGACTAGAAATTAATATGAGTAGGGTTCTAAGCCCCATGCTTTCTAAAAGCCAGAATATAATTTGTACTTTAATGAAAAAATTCATTTAAATGTTTTCACTTTTATAACTATAAGAAATAAAAAATTAATGAAGATTTTATGTAATAGATATCAGCATTTGTATATGAAACTTATAATACACGTTTTTTTTCAGTAAATTCATTTGACTTTTTTTCAGTAAAGTACAAATTATATTCTGGCTTTTAGAAAGCATGGGGTTTAGAACACTACTCATATTAATTTTTGATCGTTTTGAGTTTGACTCTAATATTTATTTTAATTTCTGTTTATTTTGGGTTTCATTTATTTATTGATACTGATTTGTGGATAATTTGTATGCTTGGTAGATAATTTGATTCTATTTTTGTTGATTTTCAGTTTAATAGGTTTCTTTACTTTCTTTTGAAAAACTTATTTTGTGGAAAAAAGTTTTTTAATTAATTCCTGTGCGTTTTATATTGACATAGTCTTTTTCAGGGAGAAAGACTGAGCCTCTTCTAAAGTTAAACAACCATCGCTTCCATAAAAACATAATTTATGGACCTTTCAATTACGTTGAACAAAATGCCTATCTCAAAATTTTGATTGGATATGTTTGGGGAAAAGGTGGGCGTGAGAGGGAGGATTAGTTGCCCTCCAAACACTTTCGACTATTAGAAAGGACACTAGCCCTTTCAATTTCCAATCAAAATTTTTTTTTTAAGTTACCACGACAACGCTTTCTATAGAAACCTTATATGCCAAAAGGGAAAAGCCCTTTCAATTTCCAATCGAATGAGCCATTTTTTAAGTTTCTACGACAAAGCTTTCTATAAAAACCTTATATGCCCCCAGGGCATAACTTACAGCCCTTGCCCCGAGGGCTGTGGAGGGAGTGTCATCCTCAAAGACTTAATTTCCGGACCCTTCAACTACTTTCAACAAAATGCCCATTTCAAAATTTTGATTGGATGCGTTAGGGGAAATGGTGGGCGTGAGAGGGGGTTTAGTTGCCCCAATCACTTTCGACTATTAAAAAGAGCCCTAGCCCTTTCAATTTCCAATCGAATGAGCCCTTTTTGAAGTTTCTACGAAAAGGCTTTTTATAAAAACCTTATGTACCTCCAGGGCATAACTTACAACCCTAGCCCTGAGGGGTTTGTCATCCTCAAAGACATAATTTCCAGAACTTTCAACTACGTTGAACAAAATGCATATATCAACATTTTGATTGGATGTGTTTAGAGAAATGGTGGGCGTGAGAGGGGGTTGAGTTGCTCTCAAATTGCTTTCGACTATCAAAAAGGGCACTAGCACTTTCAATTTCCAATCCAAAGAGTTGCCCTGAGGGCTCTGAGGGGTTATCATCCTGAAAGACCTAATTTCCAGAACTTTTAACTACGTTGGACAAAATGGATATATCAAAATTTTGATTGCATGTGTTTGGGGAAATGGTGGGCGTGAGAGGGGGGTTAGTTGCTCTCCAATTACTTTCAACTATTAAAAAGGGCACTATCCCTTACAATTTCAAATCGAGTGAGCTTTTTTTGAAGTTTTTGCGACAATATTTTCTATAAAACCTTAAATGCCCCCAGGGCATAACTTATAACCCTTGCCCTGAGGCCTGTGGGGGAGTGTCATCCTCAAAGACATAATTTCCAGAGCTTTCAACTACATTAAACAAATGTCTAGCTCAAAATTTTGATTGGATGTATTCGGGGAAATGGTGGGCGTGAGGGGATGGTTAGTTGCCCTCCAATCACTTTCGACTATTAAAAAGGCCTTTGAACTTCCATTCGAATTAACCCTTTTTTGAAGCTACGACAACGCTGTCAGTAAAAACCTTATATGCCCCCAGGCCATAACTTAAAACCCTTGCCCTGAGGGTTGTGGGGGGGGGGGAATGTCCTCCTGAAAAACATAATTTCCAGATCTTTCAACTACGTTGAACAAAATGGCTATTTCAAAATTTTGATTGGATGTATTTGGGGAAATGGTGGGCGTAGAAGGGGTGTTATTTTCCCTCCAATCAACTTCGGCTATTAAAAGGGGCACTAGCTATTCCATCTTCCAATCAAATGAGCCCTTTTCGAAGCTTCTAAGACTACTCCTGCGATACGAAGTGCCCTGGTTTAAAGGGAAAAAATAATATATTGTGCCAACATCGTTCTTTACTTAGGCAGCGCTATTGCACTGCCTATGATTGTTCCTAGGACTAGTGCCGAAAAGAAGACACATCATTAATACACAGGCTAAAATATGGTTTTCTTGGGCTTTAAGAAGGGAGAGGGGTTAGAAATCTCTATCGAGAGTATTTACCGTGCAACTTCTTAGGTGTTTTCCAGAAAAATTGCCTACGGATTGTTCTGGGTACCCGGCTGACTGGCCAAAGTTCAAAAAGTAGGCTATACGAAAAGTGTGGTTCAACCCACTTTCTATGGTTATCAAACAGTTTGTTGTAAGGAACTGTAAGTAAGGAGCGACCTGACTCAATAGTAACCGAAACTCTAAAAACGGAATTTTGATACCAGTAGATACATTAAAAGAATCTACTTTTTATGCTGATTTCAAATATATAAGTTTCATCAAGTTTAGTCTTATCCATCAAAAGTTACGAGCCTGAAATATTTACCTTATTTTCGAAAACAATGGGAAAACACTCCCTAAAAGTGATAGAATCTTAATGAAAATCAAACCATCAGATTCAGCGTAACAGAAAACTCTACTGTAGATGTTTCAAGCTCCTATCCGCAAAAATGTGGAATTTTGTATTTTTTTTTTTTTGCCAGAAGAAAGATCACGGATGCGTGTTTTTTTGTTGTTTTTTTTTTTCAGGGGTGATCGTATCGATCCAATAGTCCTAGAATATTGTGAGAGGGCTCATTCGAACGGAAATTAAAAGTTCTAGTGGCCTTTTCAAGTGACCAAAAAAACTAGAGGGCAACTTGGCCCTCTCCCACGCTCATTTTTTTCCCCAAGTCACCCGATCAAAATCTTGAGGTAGCCATTTTGTTCAGCACAGTCAAAAATCTAATAAATGTCTTTGAGGACGACTTAATCCCCCCAGTTCCCGGGGGAGAGCTGCAAGTTATGAACTTTGCCCATTGTTCATATAGTATTGGTTATTGGGAAATATACAGACGTTTTCAGGAGGGAATTTTTTCTGGTGGTGGGGGGGGGTCGGAGGAGGGGTTTAAGCGGGAGGATCTTTCCATGGAGAATGTTTTGTTGGGGGAAGGGACATTTCTATGAAGAGGGTGCCAGATTTCCCAGCATTGTTTAAAAAATGATCATAATCTAAATAAAAAAAAACAAGTTTATTAACTGAAAGTGAGGAGCAACATTAAAATTTAAGACGAAAAGAAATTACTACGTATATGAGGGGTTCGCCCCCTAGTCAATACCTCGATTAAACCGCCTTTGTGATTCAGGGGTTTGTGATTCGAACAAAATTGGACCTTTAACGTAAAGAGCGAGGTATTGACTAGCGAACCCCCCTCATATACGTAATAATCTCTGTTCGTTTTAAGTTTTAATGCTGCTCCTTACTTTCAGTTGAAAAAACTAGTTTTTTTTTTATTATTTAATAATGAGAGAAAGGTTAAGATGGCTAGGACACGTTCTGTGGATGAAGGATGACAGATTGCCGAAGATTGTCCTTTTCGACCAACCGTCGAGGACCAAAGGAAAAGCCGGTTGTCCCTGATTGGGGAGGGAGGATGTCATACAAAAAGATTTAAGGAAAATACAAACTTCCCGAGAAATTGTAAAGAAGGAGGCTTTGAATAGATAGGGATAGAGGAGGAGCTTGCGTAGCTGTGATGGCCTTGTGCGCAACTTGAGGCGGCTAGGTTCTGCATAGGAAGGTTCTGCATACTAAAGTATGCAGTTCTGCAGTGAGTCTTTAGCAGTATTAATTAAAAAACGCACTTTACTGAAAAAAATATAAATGTTTTTACTTTTGTAACTTTAATAAGTCAAATAATATTAACATTTTGATTACTAAATATCAGTATATGTATATTAAACTGACAATGCACATTCAATTGTATTTTTTTTTTCAGTAAAGTACAAATTATGCTCTGGCCTTGGGAAGGCATGGGGGTTCTAAGCCCTACTTATGGTAATTTCTGCTTGTTTTGAGTTTGACTCGGTTATTTATTGTAATTTTTGTTCGTTTTGGGTTTCATTTATTTATCGATGATGATTTGTGGTAGCTTCACGCTTGGTAGATTATTTGATTTTATTTTTGCTCAGTTTTTGTTTAATGGAGTTCTTTACTTTTCTTTGAAAAACTTATTTTGTGGAAAAAGTTTTTTAATTAATTTCTGTTCGTTTTATATTGGCACAGTCTTTTCAGGGAAAAAGAAAATAATACTTTAAATCTTTTCGTTTTTTAAGAGGTTTATAATTTGGCCTGCTATTTGTATGCTGGAGAAATTTTTTTTTAGCAATTTTTAACAACATACACCCTTTTAAAAATCTGGACACAAATAGTAGTGTTTAATTTAGTTTCATACCTCCTCTAGTTGACCTGAAATGGAAAAACTTGATACAAATAGCAAATAAATCTGTTTACTTTCTTTGATAGCTTGGATACACTTACGCTATTTTGATTTGGTTAAATTTTAAGAGCAGAAGTAGCCCCGGAAGTCTGAACATAATACCCTCGGTCGTTCTTGGGATACTGCTGAGATGCCTTATTGGGAATTAGCATTAACACAGTGCATTTTGATTTAAACTTATGACAACATTTAGTTTTTAAACATAAAGGCAAATGGGAGGGTGGGCGTGGGAGGGGGATTAGTTTCCCTCCAATCACTTTCGACTATTGAAAAGGGCATTAGCCCTTTCTGTTTTTAATCGAATGGACCCTTTTTTAAGTTCCTACGACAGCTCCTTCGATACAAAGTGCCCTGGTCTAAACAACAACAACAACAAAAAATAATACCTTATACCCACATCGATTTTTACTACATAAAAATGTCAAGTCTTCCAATCAATTTCGACTATTAAAAAGGGCACTAGGCCTTTCAATTTCGAACCTTATTCGAAACCTTATATACCCCCAGGGCATAACTTACAACCCTTGCACTGAGGCTCCTGAGGGGGTTATCATACTAAAAAACCTAATTTCCAGAGCTTTCAAACTACGTTGAACAAAATGGATATCTCAAAATTTTGATTGGATGTGTTTGGGAAACTGGTGGGCGTGAGAGGGGCGTTAGTCGCTATCCAATCACTTTCAACTCTTAAAAAAGGTACTAGCCCTTTCAATTTCCAATTGAATGAGCCCTTTTGAAGTTTCTACGACAACGCCCACACGGCCCTGAGGGCTGTGGGGGGAGGATTTGTCATCCTTAAAGACCTAATTTCCAAAACTTTCTACTACGTTGAATAAAATGGTTATCTAAAAATTTTGATTGGATGTGTTTGGGGAAAAGGTGGGCGTGAGAGGGGGGTTAGTTGCCCTCAAATCACTTTCGACTATTAAAAAGTGTACTAGTCCTTTGAATTTCAAATCGAATGAGCCCCTTGACAAGTTTCTACAACAAAGATTTCAATAAAAACCTTATATACCCCCAAGGCATAACTAAAATGGCTATCTCAAAGTTTTTATTATATGTGTTTGGGGGAATGATGGGTGTGGGGGTGGCTAGTTGCCCTCCAATCACTTTAGAGTATTAAAAAGGGCACCAGCCCTTTGAATTTCCAGTCGAACGAGCTTTTATTGAAGTTTATATGACAACTCCTTCTTTAAACACCTTATATACCCCCAGGGAATAACTTAAAATCCTTGCCCTGAGGGATGTGGGGGAATATCCTCCTCAAAAACATATTTTATATCTGGAAATCAACTACGCTGAACAAAATGGCTATCTCAAAATTTTGATTGGATGTGTTTGGGGGAATGAAGGGCCTGGGGGGGCTAGTTGCCCTCCAATCACTTTCGACTATTAAAAAGGGTACTAGCCCTTTGAATTTCCAATCGAATGAGCCTGTTATGAAGTTTCTACGACAACGCCCTCTATAAAAACCTTATATGCCCCCAGGGCATAACTTAAAACCCTTGCCCTGAGGGTTGTAGGGGAGTTTCCTCCTCAAAAATATATTTTCTATCTGGAAATCAACTACGCTGATCAAAATGGCTATCTGAAAATTTTGATTGGATGTGTTTGGGGAAATGATGGGCGTGGGGGGGGGGGGAAGGGGGCTAGTTACACTCCAATCACTTTCGACTATTAAAAAGGGCACTAGCACTTTAATTTCCAATCGAATGAGCAAGTTTTGAAGTTTCTACGACAACGCCTTCTATAAAAACCTTATATGCCCCCAGGGTATAACTTAAAACTTTTGCCATGAGGGTTGTGGAGGAGTGTCCTCCTCAAAAACATATTTTCTATCTGGAAATCAACTACGCTGAACAAAATGGCTATCTCAGAATTTTGATTGGGTGTGTTTGGGGGAATGATGGGCCTGGGGGGGGATAGTTGCCCTCCAATAACTTTCGACTATTAAAAAGGGTACTAGCCCTTTGAATTTCAAATCGAATGAGCCTGTTTTGAAGTTTCTATGACAACGCCTTCTCTAAAAACCTTATATGCACCCAGGGTATAACTTAAAACTTTTGCCATGAGGGTTGTGGGGGAGTGTCCTCCTCAAAAACATATTTTCTATCTGGAAATCAACTACGCTGAACAAAATGGCTATCTCAAAATTTGGATTGGATGTGTTTGGGGAAATGATGGGCGTAGGGGGAGGCCTAGTTGCCTTCCAATCCCTTTCGACTATTAAAAAGGGTACTAGCCACTCCAATTTCCAATCGAATGAGCCCTTTTCGAAGTTTCTACGACAACGCCTTCTATAAAAACCTAATATGCCCCTAGGGCATAACTTAAAACCCTCGCCCATGGGGTTGTGGGGGAGTGTCCTCCTCAAAAACATATTTTCTATCTGGAAATCAACTACACTGAACAAAATGGCTATCTCAAAATTTTGATTGGATGTGTTTAGGGGAATGATAGGCGTGGGGGGGGGCTAGTTGCCCTCCAATCACTTTCGACTATTTAAAAGGGTACTAACCCTTTGATTTCCAATCGAATGAGCCTATTTTGAAGTTTCTACGACAACGACTTCTATAAAAACCTTATATGCCCCCAGGGTATAACTTAAAACTTTTGCCATGAGGGTTGTGGGGGAGTGTCCTCCTCAAAAACATATTTTCTATCTGGAAATCAACTACGCTGAACAAAATGGCTATCTCAGATTTTTGACTGGATGTGTTTGGGGGAATGATGGGCCTGGGGGGGATAGTTGCCCTCCAATCACTTTCGACTACTAAAAAGGGTACTAGCCTTTGAATTTCAATCGAATGAGCCTGTTCTGAAGTTTCTATGACAACGCCTTCTCTAAAAACCTTATATGCCCACAAGGCATAAGTTAAAACCCTTGTCCTGAGGGCTTCGGGGGAGTGTCCTCCTCAAAAACATATTTTCTATCTGGAAACCAACTACGCTGAACAAAATGGCTATCTCAAAATTTTGATTGGATGTGTTTGGGGGAATGATGGGCATAGGGGGAGACCTAGTTGCCTTCCAATCCCTTTCGACTATTAAAAAGGGCACTAGCCACTCCAATTTCCAATCGAATGAGTCCTTTCGAAGTTTCTACGACAACGCCTTCTATAAAAACCTTATATGCCCCCAGGGCATAACTTAAAACCCTTGCCCTGAGGGTTGTTGGGGAGTTTCCTCCTCAAAAATATATTTTCTATCTGGAAATCAACTACGCTGATCAAAATGGCTATCTGAAAATTTTGATTGGATGTGTTTGGGGAAATGATGGGCGTGGGGGGGGGGAGGGGGCTAGTTACACCTCCAATCACTTTCGACTATTAAAAAGGGCACTAGCACTTTAATTTCCAATCGAATGAGCAAGTTTTGAAGTTTCTACGACAACGCCTTCTATAAAAACCTTATATGCCCCCAGGGTATAACTTAAAACTTTTGCCATGAAGGTTTTGGAGGAGTGTCCTCCTCAAAAACATATTTTCTATCCGGAAATCAACTACGCTGAACAAAATGGATATCTCAGAATTTTGATTGGATGTGTTTGGGGGATGATGGGCCTGGGGGGGATAGTTGCCCTCCAATCACTTTCGACTATTAAAAAGGGTACTAACCCTTTGATTTCCAATCGAATGAGCCTATTTTGAAGTTTCTACGACAACGCCTTCTATAAAACCTTATATGCACCCAAGGCATAAGTTAAAACCCTTGTCCTGAGGGTTGTGGGGGAGTGTCCTCCTCAAAAACATATTTTCTATCTGGAAATCAACTACGCTGAACAAAATGGCTATCTCAAAATTTGGATTGGATGTGTTTGGGGAAGTGATGGGCGTAGGGGGAGGCCTAGTTGCCTTCCAATGCCTTTCGACTATTAAAAAGGTTACTAGCCACTCCAATTTCCAATCGAATGAGCCCTTTTTCGAAGTTTCTACGACAACGCCTTCTATAAAAACCTAATATGCCCCTAGGGCATAACTTAAAACCCTCGCCCATGGGGTTGTGGGGGAGTGTCCTCCTCAAAAACATATTTTCTATCTGGAAATCAACTACGCTGAACAAAATGGCTATCTCAAAATTTTGATTGGATGTGTTTAGGGGAATGATAGGCGTGGGGGGAGGGGGGCTAGTTGCCCTCCAATCACTTTCGACTATTAAAAAGGGTACTAACCCTTTGATTTCCAATCGAATGAGCCTATTTTGAAGTTTCTACGACAACGCCTTCTATAAAACCTTATATGCCCCCAGGGTATAACTTAAAACTTTTGCCATGAGGGTTGTGGGGGAGTGTCCTCCTCAAAAACATATTTTCTATCTGGAAATCAACTACGCTGAACAAAATGGCTATCTCAGATTTTTGATTGGATGTGTTTGGGGGAATGATGGGCCTGGGGGGGATAGTTGCCCTCCAATCACTTTCGACTACTAAAAAGGGTACTAGCCCTTTGAATTTTCAATCGAATGCGCCTGTTTTGAAGTTTCTATGACAACGCCTTCTCTAAAAACCTTTGGGGGAATGATGGGCGTAGGGGGAGGCCTAGTTGCCTTCCAATCCCTTTCGACTATTAAAAAGGGCACTAGCGCGCTGCCTATGATTAGTAATTCTAATGGTGCGTTTTTTGTTTCGAGCCCATGCCGTTTTTTATGGTTTTAATGGAAATGACTCCAGAAGATGTGGTTTTTGGTGTAGAATCGTGTTTCACTTTAATTCTTTTTTGGTATCCATTCGAATTTGTATAAAGCACCTTCATATACGCATTGTATTTCAAAGGACGTTATAAAAAGCTCATGTTCCACAGCCCTGTTAGCGCGAGAGGGAGGGGAGGATAAAGCGAAGAGGACACATTAGCGCTACTCAAGCTAAATTATAACTTTCTTGAAGTACCGAGGACTGTGAAAATGAAAGTAAATTCTTTAAATTCGTTAAGTAAAAGCTTGCACAGCAATATATGTCTTAAAAATTAGGAAAATCCGTGAACTCGCTTTTTTAATGCAAAACACATTCGATGCAAGTATGCCACTTAGCGGGAGCCAACTTTAAAAACGAAAAGCGCGTGTGAAAAATCAGCAGAAAATGAGCGTAGAAAACATGTCATCATGGAGCTCTAGAAAGTGTAGCTTTCTTGATTGTTGTAACAAAAGATAAACGCTATTTTTAAGTGACACTAAGCTAGGTAAAAAACTAGTGATTGAATGAGCAAAATAATTTAAGAATATATCCCTAACATTTTGTTACCAAACAGGAATCGAAAATGATTGTATATGTCATTGAATAACTAAAAATCTAAGCTATGTATAATATGGATATTTTTGACATATTCAAGTTTATACATTTTAAATCATTAGTCAACTGGCGTAAGTTAAGATAATATTTATTTCTGAAAAACGGCTATCACAAGCCCAGCTGGGCCGAATTCGCGCTTTAGCGTCAATGAAACAAAGAAAAACCGAAAACAAACAACAACGGAAAAATTATAAAAGGGTCATAAGTAAAAATGTCAAAAACTATTAAAACTCAAAAACTAAAAGGTCAATGCCGAATCAGCAAAATTTCAGAACGAAGAAAAAACTCATAAGATTAAAAAGGAAATAAAATAATTTAAACAAAAACACTCCTCCCCCCAGACCTCAGTTTACCCCCCACCCCTCCCAGCTGAAATTTAGTTTTTGCAAAGAATCTTGTCAAAATTAAGATAAGCCTACATAATTCAAGTATCTAGAGAAACAGCTCAGTTTTTTTTAATATATCTTAGCCTTTAAGGTAGTACATGACTCATTTTTCAGTTTTCACGGTCATTTTCACTTGATTTGGGAAAATTTGCTCCATCTTCGCCCCCACAGGTTTCTGCCAAAATTACACCACTGAATTCTGTTCACTTTTTTGGTTCCAGAGTTTAACATGGCAATACTGTGCACATAAACTTTGCACAATGCTTTTAATTTAAATATTGCTGTAGCAACCCAGAGCAAAATTGTAGAAAGTTTGGGTTTTCTAGTATACATAGACCCCATTTGGAGAGAGGGGGAAAAATATGTTTTCATTTTGATATCCTTGGTACTTATAGTTTTCCAAGTAGAGGGGTGAAAACCTTACGACTATAGCAATTCCAATTCCAATGGTATAGTTTCTATTTTGATCCGCCACCTGTTTGCGAAGGTTTTGAAGATCTGTTTCAAAGTTTCCATAAACTTGTTTATGTCAATCTTTCTGCCTGTACGTTTAACCTGGATAATCATACCATTCCTGAATAAATGTCAAATTATGATTCTTTTACATTTGAAAATTTGTTTTTTAATTTTTTTGTTACTTGGGAAATGGATCACTGCTTGCCACGTTACTGCTGTTGCTAAGACCATGATTGAAAGAGCGTGTTTTGGTTATCGTTTTATTGTACCTTAACATAAAGAGGATTTACAGGAATATCCCTGGGCTCTCTGTTTAAAGCCAATCCATTGTTTGGGTTTGAAAAGTTTCAAAAGTTTTCAAAAGTTTGGAAGGCCAGAGTACAATCAAGATCATCATTTCTACATTTATATTATAGGGATATATTTATTAATAGTTCACGGTCGTGAAGATTTTCTCCTAACAATTTATAGATTATACCATTTCAAAATATAATATGAATTTGTTACAATTTAGTTCTTGAGTACCCATCATTTACGGCCATTACGATCTTTATGGTCAATGCGGCCAGAAACCTATCTACAATTTATATACGTTTAACCCATCATTTATTGCCAGTACGATCCTTATTGCCAATGCGGCCAAAAACCTTACTTGTATTTTCCTTGGTTTATTAGCTTCGTGTGATGTCCGCAAAGTTTCAGTTGAAAAGGTGGCCCCACACACAGGATTCAGTTCAGTTTAAAGGGAGTTCATTACTTGGATGCTGAGATGAAAAATCTAAACTTGCACTGTGGTTTCTTCACATAAACATTGCCATGTTATACAATCTATCAATATTTTTTGTCATAGTAATTTCATGCCTTGTGATTTCATTCCACCCAATGATTTCTAGTAAATTTTGAAAAGAATTCAGCTACATTTCCCGCTTTAATTTTTCCACATGATTTTCCCCCCTCATTTGTTATTTTTTCAGAAGATGCTAGTGAGTTTATTTCTGGTCTGGCGGCAACCATGCCTCATACAAGTTTTGTAATTGGAATATTCCAAGATATATAAAGCGTATTAGAAACTTTAAAGCTGGATTAAGGTTAGTGTTAAGCAAAGCGAATCAGCAAACGAACCAAAACATTTGCAGATCAAGTAAGACCCTATGTGATTATCGACGATATTTAAAATTTTCAACCAATGCGACCAGGATTTCAAACAAACGGGCATAATAATTCATATTCAAACACAGAAGGAGTTGCATTTGGTAAATAACATACAAGGTCTAAAACAAATCAGCCAATGGAATTGCAAGAAAAATAGACTCGATAGAGAAATCTTGTGCTTCATTTGTTGATTTTCTTTCTGCTCTGCCTGTACAATTATAAATGATAAAAGAACTTTAGAAAACCTGAAAGATATAGGAAATTAGGAAAAAGGTGGGAATTTGACATTTAACGGAGAAGGCAGAGAGTAAATCAACCAATGAAAACACCAGTAAAATAGGCTAGATAAAAAAAAAATCCTAGTAAGTTAGGAAAATGGTGCAGATGGCAACAGCTGATGAATCATTTGAAAGTTAGGCATTTGAACTGATGCACCTTTTATATTATCATAACTGAAACTATTGACAGCACCATTTTCAGAAAACTTGCTTTAGTCTTATTTATTGGCAAAGAAATAGCTGCAAGACATAGGAAATTAGAAAAAGATGGGAATTTGAGATTTAACAGAAAAAGCAGAGAGAAAATCAACCAATGAAAACACCAGAAAACTAAGATCGATAAAAAAATCCTAGTAAGTTAGGAAAATGGTGCAGATGGCAACAGCTGATGAATCATTTGAAAGTTAGCCATTTGAACTAATGCACCTTTTATATTATCATAACTGAAACTATTGACAACACCATTTTCAGAAAACTTGCTTCAGTCTTATTTATTGGCCTTATTTATTGGCCAAGAAATAGCTGAAAGACATGGAAACTAGAAAAAGGTGGGAATTTGACATTTAACAGAAAAAGCAGAGAGAAAATCAACCAATAATATCATAAGTGAAACTATTGACAATACCATTTTCAGAAAACTTACTTTAGTCTTATTTATTGGTCTCGGCTATTAGCAACAGCTTTTTGTTAGCTCACGTTAAAATGATTATTGACTGAAAAAAATATTTAGAAACAGTTTACGAGAGCATACATTAATTGGATGAAACCAAAACTTTAACCATAAATAAAAGCCTATAGTTCAGAATAGAATTTTATCCATACTGTATGAGTTCCCGCCAGAAAATTAATTAACAATTTAATCGAAATGTTTGTGCTAATTCGTGGAAGCCCAATTGCAATAAAATGGATGCCAACATTTTTGTTGTAATGATAAAAATTCGGCTTAATTGTGTGAGTTTTGGGGACGAAAATTTCGACATCATAGGGGATATTTTATTGGAGAACAAATGTTTATATGCTGCTCTGAATCTTTTTGTTGTTCCTCTTCTGAAATAAGGGACTGTGGGGTGATGTAGGAATCGTAATTAGTTATAATACAAAAATCTGTTCCTTTTTTCATTCCTTTTGTAAATTTCTTATGTTATTCTCTATTGCGAAGCTAAGGTCACTCTTTCCATGGCTGGGTTGGACTACGTATCTAAGATTCAATATTATCCATTTCAAAGCGATGAGTCACGCTTTCAAGGTGTTTTGACTAGATAACTAAGGCTTTAGCCTCTTGAGTCATTGGTTTCCTTTCCTCCAATCACCGTTTTCACTGATCAGGTCAACCAGTTATTTGCGCCTCCTTCTGGTCGCTCGTCCGATATTTAAGGGAAAACCTGAAGTTTTTTTGTTAGTTTGGTTTATAATAGATCTTGATCTGAAAAGAAGTGGTTTTCTTCTTCTGTGTTCATTGTGTACTTTTTGCCCAATTTTCTGGCCAGGGGGATAAATACGACTACCGTTTCAGTTTTGGCAACCTGGGGTAGGGAGGATACCAACCAGCTATTATTTTAGAGCTTTAGAAGAGTTTACATCCAGGTATGATTTCCGCTTGGCTATACTTACGTAAGTAATTCTTTAACCCACTCACCTAGCCAGAATGGAAGTCACAGTTTATTTCCAAGTTACACCAAGGCGTGGGGTTATTTGCTGGAAGGAATCGCAATTCTTACATTTTCCTGGCAGTTTTAAAATACAGAAGCTGGCCTTTTATTGTAGCGTAGAGCTCTCCTCATTTAGATAGCAGGTAAGCCTGCTGACGGTTCGGTGTGGCTATTAAACAGTGGTGCCTGCGGTTGTGGTTTTAGTTGATCAAAAATTGGTATTTAGTTGCCCAGTACTGTCTATTTACTTACCCAGCTGATACTTGTACCGATGCGTTGCCATGCTATGCCAACAAGGACCAATATCTTTTCACTGTTTATATTATTGCCAATTAAAACTGGATTGGTCCAAGTTCATAGACTGCCCCTTACCTGTTGCTCATTCTCTTTCATTTGTTAATTGCTTTTCTTCTATTTTAATAACCAAAAGTATGTAAAAATTCAATTGTTTCCAAGAATTTTTATTCTTGAATTAAATGTCAAATTATAAGTTCCTGCGAGTTCCGATCAATAGGGACGTATACAAGAGGGGTGTATCTTTTTCTGAAAGATGCTTCCGTGCAATTCTTTTTTCTGAATTTTTGGGTATATGTTATTCAAATTATCGAAAATGATATTATTGCCCCCTTTCACTAAGAAAATTCCTGCTTACATCCTGTCAGTAAACATATACATAAATCTCAATCTTTTCCACACTTTATACCTCGCTATACCAATACCTTGCTCTTTACGCTAATTTTTCTTAGAATTTCTGAAAAACCTTATTGTTCTAGTAAAACAATTCTTTTACGCTCTTTATGCTAAAGTTTTTTTTAGAACTTTTAAAGAAGCTTATTGGTTGCAAATTACTTAGTAATATGATACTTTTTAGACTGAGAGATACCGTAGACCAAGCTTTACGAAAAGAACAGTGCGGGTTTAGAAAAGGTAGAGGATGCGTCGACCAAATTTTCACTCTTAGGTTAATAATTGAGAAGTGCCTGAGTTGTCAAATACCTTTGGTCATCAGTTTTATAGATTATGAGCAAGCGTTCGAGTCTGTTGATAGAAGAGCTTTAGCAAAGGTTTTAAGGTTTTATCCTTGTATGGTATACCAGAAAAATACATTAAAGTGATTAGTGCTATGTACAAGAATAACACTGCTGCAGTTAAGGTAGGAAATGAGGTTAGCAGCTGGTTTTGTATTAAATCAGGAGTTAAGCAGGGTTGTGTTCTATCCCCATTTATATGGATTATTTTGATGGATTTTGTTTTGAGGAGCACAGGAAAAGCACTGGGAGGCCACGGAATCAAATGGGATTTAATTGTGCTAATGATTTAATCATCCTAGAGGAAAGTGTGAGAAAAATGAATGAACTTTTAGAGGTTTTGCGAATTCAGGGTGCAAGAATAGGTTTGAAAATTAATGTTAAGAAGACTAAGTCACTAAGGCTAGGAATAAGTGAAGATGAAAAGGTGACGTCGGGTAATAAAAGATTGATCAAGTGGGCAGTTTCACTTACCTTGGTAGTATTTTTGGTGGAGATGGTGGGAGCAGTGAAGATGTTAAAAATAGAATAGCCAAGGCTCAGGGTGTTTTTTTCACAGTTAAAAAAAGTTTGGAAGAATAGGAAGGTAAGTCTGCAAACCAAGATTAGAATATTAGAAGCTACAGTGATGACAGTAGTCAAATATGGTTCTGAAGCATGGGCGCTTCGAAAAGCAGATGAAGTTTTGCTAGATATTTTCCAGAGAAATTGCTTAAGGATTGTTCTGTGTACCCGGCTTACTGACCGTATTTCAAACAGTAGGCTGTACGAAAAATGTGGTTCAATACCGCTCTCTAGGGCTATAGTGAAAGAAAGATTGAGGTGGCTAGGCCACGTTATGCGGATGAAGGATGACAGATTGCCGAAGATTGCTCTTTTCGGCCAACTGTCTAGGGCTAAACGGAAAGCAGGTCGTCATCGTTTGGGTTGGGAGGACGTCATAAAGAAAGATTTAAAGGAAATGGAAACTTCATGGGAGGGTGTAAAAAGGGAGTCTTTGAATAGATTGGGATGGAGGAGGAGTGTGCGTAGCTGTGTTTGCCTCAGGCAGCTATAGTAGTAGTAGTAGTAGTTGTTGCTCTAATAAAACGGCACTTGTGTTTCAGGAGTCATTCTTGAATAATTGGAACAAAAAGTAAAACTTTAGCGTAAAGAGCGAGGTATTGAGGAGTGGGTAACCTCCCTCACATTCGTAATAATTTCTGTTCGTTTTAAGTTTAATGTTTCTCCTTACTTTCAGTGGAAAAAACTTGCTTTTTTAAAATTTAATCCATCAAAAGGTCACCCTTAATTGAGTTACTGGAGAGACTTATCTAAGCCCCGTTTGTAATGAACTAATTAATTCCGATCGTTTTTATATCTATCTAATATTTTGCAACCAAATAGTATCTCTGATAATACCATGCCTGGTAAGCGATTAACCTTCAACAAAGCTTTACATAAAATGAAAGTTTGAGTTGCCATTTACTATCGTATTTTTTATTCAGTTACCGTTTCACCGTTACTTAGAAAGGTTCTTCTTTTTAGTTTAGTTGTTCTTTTAAGGTTTGGGTTCTTATGTTGTCCTGTGGACTCTTGTATTTTTTTATTATTTTCTTCTGCACTAAACACAGTCAAGCGGAGATATCGACCAAAATATTTGCATAATTTTCTTCTATTTTTCACTGGCTATTATTATCCTCGTTTTCTCTTCTTCCCAATTTTCTCTCATTTTCATATACTTCTCAGACTTTTCTGAGGCACACTACCAAAGGACATCAAAGAAGCAAAGAAGTCACCAGAAACCAGATATGTCACTAGAAACACCAAATAATGTCAAGAAGGTCACCATCGTGATGCAGAAATGATAACACCAGCGTGATGGTTCTTGGCTAATGGATATTTTCCTTCTTATAGAAAAAGTCCGCCAGTTTTTTCGTTTTTTTTTACTTATGGATCAAGTTACTTTCTAACAGGAGTTGACTTTTGCTTTGGCAATTGGACCTCACATCATCAAAAATATATATATATATATATATATATATATATAATATATATATATATAATATAGTATATATATATATATATATATATATATATATACTATATATATATAATATATATATATATATATATATATATATATATATATATATATATATATATATACATATATATATATATATATATATATATATATATATATATATATATATATATATATATATATAATATATAATATATATATATATATATATATATATATATATATATATATATATATATATATATATATAATATATATATATATATATATATATATATATATCGCCGGAACGAATATCTGGTTCACTCCATTTTAGAATCAAAGTTTGGATCAAGAAATTTCCTGTTCGGATTTTTGCTGCCTGTTACATACCAGCAGATATTCACTAGGCAACATTGCTTGGTTGTATTTGCTATAAAAAAATTTACAACCCTCTGCCAGAGTTTTGGTTTATGACTTTACCTTTGGTAAGAAAAATATATTCACCGGCACATATATTTTACTAACTCCTGTTTTGGATCAGCTTTTTTCTCCAGTTGGCAAACTTGCAAAAAAATATATATATAAGCTTGGAATTAATACAATAGCAAACATTTATTGTTTAAGATGTTTTTAGTAGGTATTCCAACGAATCTCTTTTTCTGAAAAAGACTCTAGCAGGAATTCCAATATTTTACTTCTATTTCATCAGCAAGCCACAAAGGAATGTTGCCTGGCTGTTTCTCATTGAAACAATTTACCTTCCTCTGTCAGGGTTTAGGCTTTTGACTTTTTGCTTGGTAAAAAGACACGAGGGAAAAATCAGAACTGAATACCCGTGGTATCATAGAGAAAAGCATATAGGGCCTGTTTTCAGTCCAAAAATTGATCAAGGTTTCCCTTTGCTCTTATGCGTTAATCAGCATTTGCCATTCACACACTAATTATTCGCAAAAAAAATGGTTGCAAAACGTTGGTTTGACATTGCCTACTTTTGGCCAGAAATTTTTTTTTTCATCTTTTTGAATTCAAAAATAGGCTAACAACGATTATTGTAATCCCTGATTATAATAATTTAATCTGGGCGAAGTCTAAATAAAAATTAAACGCTAGTTTTGTTAATATTTTATTTAGGATCTAATCGATATAAACATGAGTTCGCAACAAAAAAAAGACTAGCAAATATGTAAATTAGTCACATACAGGTACAACTTTAAACGCCGAAATAGTTTAAAGGCTTGAAACTCAGAGGTCACACACTGCACTACTCTTATGATGATAGTCATACATATGCATGTAAAATATTCTAAGAGAGGGGTAGGGGGGAGGGTTTGAAAAACTGACAGAGCCATGCCATCGCTGTCACGCCTAAATGATGTCCCTAAAGTTTTCTCACTTCCAAAATAATTTTCAAAACTCGTTTGCTAGGCTGTTTATAAAGGAAGGATCAAAAGTGATGCACATGTCCAAACAAGCTTTGTTCCTTCTCATTTACATTGCCTTAATTATAACCCCTCTCCCCCTTAAGAAAAACTTAGCAAATAGTTTTAAAATTTATCGTAAAAATTTGAAATGAGAATTACCTCCAACAGAACCTTTAGGCGAGACAGCAACGATTACGGAAGTTATTGAAAACAAGATTTCACCCCCCCCCCTCATGTAAGTGTCTATTAGCAGGGTATAATATTGTAAATTATTGGTCGAATTTTCTTGAAATTTTTATTGTTTAACAGTAAATTTAAACGTATGTGGTGGAAGACACAAAAAGGATAATTGCAAAGCTAATAGTTTTTCTTTAAACTGTATGAACAAAGGAAGTATGCCAAGGCAATAGCGAAAAACAATTAAAAATTATTGCCGTGAACAAGATTTGAAACTGACAAAAAATTAACTCTAAAAAATCTAGTGCTTCACGGAAAAGTAATGCAGAAATCCTAGGGTATAGCAATAGGTTGTGTTGGCCTGACAACTTAAATTAAAATTGTATTTCCTAAAAAAAAAACAATGCCTACTATTATTGTTCTATACTCTTAGGTCCCAGTTCAAATAGTGCCATACACAGACCCGAGTTTCCAAAAAAGATACTTTGGGAGATAACCCACAAAATTGATTTAATTTGTGAGCCATGTGAGCAATAGGATATAGGAAGGGCTAAATGGTCTTATTGAGGGCTACGGAGCAAGGATAAACTGCAAAATAAAAACGAATGGAGTAGTGAAATAGCAATAGAGTTACGATCAGTTTTAAGATATTTGGAGTCTTAATTTTGTATGCTTCATCGTTTTGAAGTGACAATAGCAATGAAGAACAATACTAATATTCGGTAATGTCTGCTATTTACCACTTGTCTACATTTGTTAAAAAAAAAATTGAACAGTTCTAACAATGGGATTTTCCGATCAGAAAATTTCAAAAATTAAGATTATTCGGATCACTCCATTTATTTTTCGCACAAAAAGTCTGTTTCTGGCACTTTTCCGAAGATACATCCCCCTAGTGTTAGACCCACAAAACCTACTCCTGCATGCATGTCTGTGCAGCATACCAAAATTTGTGCAGCATACCTGTGCAGCCGTATTTTATCGATATTTTTTGGTTTGCAATGGCCGGGTACAAGAGTATTTAGCTATATAATCTTGACTCAATAAAACCTGAGTTCTGAATGTGATAACTCTGCTTCAAAGGCAAATAAAATCAATAAATAATCGTTCAGACTAGAAATTACATAAAAAATAACAACATTTTTGAAGTATTGATGTAAATCTACACCATACTTGGTTCAATGAAGACCTGCATATCTTTTGAGTCTTTTTCAATGCCGCTTTCTTGGCTTAGGAGAGATGGCGTTCCGGTACTGCCACTGGGGCTTCTTCTAGCAGTTGATTGAACTTCTAAGTAAGACGAAGGCACCCATCCTTCACTAATTTGACTGCTTTGTCCTGAAAATAATTATTTTCTTATTTGGCTGTTCTATATAAACTTATTAGTGACTTAAAAAAAAGGTAAGAATATATCAAACGCAGAACGCAACGGTTATTATGGGTTCCTGCAAGAAGACCTGACGCTTTAACTTTCCCCAAACAATGTTAGGCCAAAAAAGGACAGTTAAACTTTCAAATGGGGATAAATCCATTTATTTAGACAGTGAAAAAACAGGTACAAAAGTCCAGATATTTCGATCACATATACAGCGACCGTCTTCAGTGGAAATACTAAAATAATAAAATTGAAACTACCATATTTATATACAACAAAATAAATAACTTTTCGTGTCATTCACAACATAATGAACTTCCTGATTATTCCCTAAATTATTTTCAGAGAGAGTTTATTGACAAAGTTCATTCAAAGTTCTTGATATAAATTTTCGTCTTTAATCTACCCCAAATGTAAAACAAATTTCCAATGAAGGGGACAAAGCCTTCTGTGTCTTCAAATTTCAAACCAAATGTTGAGTTTATAGTTGTTTACTGGGTTGGTCTCATTTACCCATATGTCCGACATAACCCCTTTAATTAGGTGTTAAAACAACACCTTTTACTTAACACCTTTAATTAGGTGTTAGATTAATTCATTTGTGAGCCATTTTTCAAGAAATCAGTCAAAGCACATACCAGAAAAATAAACGTAGAACGACCTTTACCACTGTCCCAGAAAATTTACCTATTTTTGTGTTTAGCGTTTTCCTGAACTATGGATCTGAAACATGAACCACATCCCTTTCTTGTGATGTTACAAAATCTTTCAACTATGGTGAACAAAAGGGTTATCTCAAATTTTTGATTGGGCGACATTGTGGAAAAATGGGTAGTGAGATCTTTTTGGTCAATTAAAAGGGTACTAGAACTTTTATTTTCTGTTTAAATGAGCCATCTCCAGACATTCTATGACCATTGATTTAGTACGATCACCCCTGGGAAAAAAAGAACAACCAATAAACACGCATCCTTGGTCTCTCTTCTGGAAAAAAATTAAATATTTTTGCAGATGGGAGCTTGAACCCGGGGGTGAATCTCCAGCAGCTTTATTTGGGGGGGGGGGGGCAAGAGGGGTCCATATCCGGATAATCAAGGGACATGGGACATACAATAATTTTTTCTCCACATAATTGGGGGGCCACTGTCTCCCTTCAAAGGATCAATTTCAATAAATTGGGAAAAGATTAAAAGGAAGGTTTTTACTAGATGAGTTTCCCACCAAAAAAAAACAGGTATATGGTGATTTTTTTAAGAAATCAATAAATTAACATACTAGTGACTCAAGGGTACTACTACCGTTACCATTCCACAGTAATAACAGAACTTCCATGTGTTGTGTTTATTATCTTTTTGGGCCACGATATTGTCCAAGAAACAATTTTACTAACTTTCGAAATGATAAAAAATATGTGTTTTCACTAGATGAATCTGCCCCCCCTCCAAAAAAAAAGAGAAATCCAGTGATTTGGCAATTTTTGAAGAAATCAATCAACTCGGATACCTGAAACTCAGGAGTACCACTACCCTTACCGCTCCACAGTAACAACAACATTTATATGTTTATGTGTTTATTCTCTTTTTCGGCCAAGATATTGTCCAAGAAACATTCTTGCTAAACTAGAAAATAGTTAAAATATGGATTTTTACTAGATGAATTTACCACCCCCCCCCCAAAAAAAAAAATCAGTGATTTGGCTATGTTCATGAAATCAATCAATCCACATACTAGAGACTCAAGCGTATCACAAACTTTACCACCTCACCATATCTCTATTTGTATGTTTTTGTGTTTAGTCTTAACTTGGGCTACAATATATTCTAAGAAACGATTTTACTAAAATACAAAATTATCTGAAAAAAAATATTTTCACTAAATGAAAATATTTTTTCCCACAAAATAAAGGTTTAAATACTTTGCAATTTTTTCAAAATGATGATCAATTCACTCACCAGGGACTCGAACATACCACCAACCAGCAGACCCTATTCGTAACAGTTCTACCAACTCCCCTTCTTGCATTTTAACTTCGGCTGGACCAAGAGGCGCATAGTCAGCAAGCGCGAGATATCTTCGAGCACTGATTGGCTAAAAAATTAAAGTAGTTTATGTTATTATTATGTTTGTAGTTTTCCTTTATTGTTAGTAATTATCCTTATAAGCTCAGCAAGGATAACTGAATAACTGAAACTGAACTCAGCAAGGATTAGTTGGGCTCAAAACCCCTATGCCTTCACAAGGCCAGAACATAATTTGCACTTTACTGAAAAAAACACAGATGAATGTGCATTGTCAGTTTAATATACATATACTGATATTTAGTAATCAAAATGCTAATATTATTTGATTTATTAGAGTTATAAAAGTAAAAACATTCATATTTTTTTCAGTAAAGTGCAAATTATGTTCTGGCCTTGGGAAGGCATAGGGGTTTTGAGCCCAACTTTTGTTAATTTCTGCTCGTTTTGAGTTTGACTCGGTTATTTATTGTAATTTCAGTTCGTTTTGGGTTTCATTTATTTATCGATGCTGATTTGTGGTAGTTTCACGCTTGGTAGATTATTTGATTTTATTTTTGATCATTTTTTGTTTAATGGAGTTCTTTACTTTTCTTTGAAAAACTTATTTTTTGGAAAAAGTTTTTTTTAATTAATTACACCATAGAAACTTGCCATAGATGGTAGTAAGCCCACTAGCTCCTGTCAACTAACAATTAGAAGTTAGTATTAAGTAAACTAATTAATATAAAGTAAACTACTGATAAATTGTGCATTCCACGCGATTTAACCATGTCACAAGTAGGCCTTAAACTTGATAAAGTTCTCGTGAAATATTTTGGTATTATACTTATTGGTAAAAGATACATTCCCTGTTTTATGTTCCACTGGCAGAGGTTTTAAAAAAAATTATCTTGTTTTGTTTTTTTATTTTGTATTTTAATTTTAGTCTTCTTTTTCTGTGTTTTGTTTATCATGTAATTGAATATTTCTTTTTTATTTTCTAGATTTTATGGATATGAAACTGAAACATCATGGGTTTCATAATTGTTACATAATTATGAACAGCAATACATAATTGGTGACTGCCTTTGGTAAAATTTGTACCCATTTCACATTTTACTTTTTCTTTGTCGTTACTTTATAATCTAATATATACATTATCATATGTTATTCATGTATTGTTTTATTATGTTAGCGTAATATACATAGTAAGCTAAACATCATTAATTTTAATTTGGTGCAAGTAAAATTTTAGAAGCAATAAGTTGTTAATGAATTTGAAAAAAGAGTAACTCACATCTTTGCATTTAGGAGTATTATCATCTTCATCATCACTTAGTGAAAAATCCGTACTCCAACCCTCTTCTTCTTCATTCGAGTAGGTTTGTATACTTGGGGTATCTCTGGAAGTTCGATCACCTGACTGAATACTACAACTTACTGAACTTCGTTCACTTCCAAGCCCACTTGAAGATGAACTGTTACAGTATTCCCATGAAGCAGTGCTTCTGACTGTCCTAGAAAAATTAGATTAAGATTATTATTTTAGCTCAGAGTATTATTAGAGCAAAAACAAAATATTTAAGCCAGTTAAGACATGTGTTAACTGTGGTATAACCCAAGGCTCTGCATGGGGCTCTAACTTCGTTTTGATTTTTATCAATGATCTACTTAATTCTATTGGAGTTCTTCTAGAGTGTGAGAATGTTGTTTATTTTCCTTTTTTTACCAGGATCACAACAGCTTTATTTGTTCAACTTAATTCGAGAGAAAGCAAGTCTTTTGGAATGGAGGATCAACTCAGAAAACAAAATGCTAAGAAACAAGTGACTCACCACTGGGCATAAAGTGCAGGGATGGAGTAAGTAGTAGAGGTTAAATACTTTGGAACTACAGTCCTACAAACAGTATCCACTAAGATAGCGGTACAGTCTGAGATCAGACAAGCCAGTGAAGCTTTTAATTGATTAAAGATTATTTGGCGATAGAAAACACACTTTGAAGCTGAAGATGAGGTTTTCCTGTATAATATCCTCTCCTCCCTCGTTGATGCTAAGCCAACTGCATGAAAAGAGGATCCTTGCTTTTTAGAATATAATCTCTTCGAAGGATTTAAGTACTAACTAAAATAGACACCAAATCCCAACTTGACAATTCGCTCTATATCACACCAGTCCTTAGTAACATACGTCATACGCCAACTATTTGGAACACGTCACCCGTATGGCAGAAAATATACTCCCCATTAACGGTACTGAGGGGGAGCTAGAGGGAATCCAAAGATTCCTTGTGGAAAAGAGTGTAATTTGGTAAACCCAGATCACCTTTAACAACCAAACTACTGAAATTATTTTACAAGCTTACTACTTTTTTAATATCTATAAACTACAGAGACTCCAATGGTCTCACCATAGCAGCCCCTCACAGCTTCCAACCATAATGGCAATTGGTACGACTTGAGTCGTTAAAAGGTAATTATAAATCTTCCTGTTCTTAATATTCAAAATATGTGTTTTGTCCGAGTGGAACCCATGTAGCTATCTTTCCACGAGAAATTCTCAATTTAACCCTTTCAGTCACTGTGCCCTCACCTGAGGACACACTCTTTATGCCCCTTACTCAAAAACCCGTTAGATGGTGTGACTTTGCAGATTTGCGCTTCATACTCACCGATGTTGAAAGCATAAGTGGTACAGTTTTCATCACAATTACGTCAAATTTCAATTTGTTGTGGTTTTTTGAAATTGAACTCCAATTGTGTGCCAGGAAATGGACGTACCAGGTATGATTATTCCAGTTCTACTGCAGTTCTATGAGAATAATTATGTAAACAACTACTCATTTTTTGTTCTTCACATCCAGAGCCATCTATTGACACTTATTTTTTGGAAATAAAATCTACAAACAGAGGTCACTGATTTTTTCAAAGTTTGATGTTCTTGTCTGAGGACAGTGTGACTCGCGCTCCGCTTTTCAACCGATATTGGCAGTTTTTGGTCATGTTATTTCTGGTTGGCGCTTATAGCTGACGCCTTAAATTTCAACAGACTTTGACGAATTCGGAACTTCTTTCCCTTGGTCGACAAAAATGCCACGTATCCTCAGAACCCAGATCGGTTGTGGATAGTGCGACCTCTCATTGACCAAGTCCTGAAGAAAACTGAGAGTATCTAACGTTATCAATATATTTCAGTTGATGAGCAAATGGTTCCTTACACTGGAGCCTTAGACATAAGGCAGTATGTACGTGGCCTATCGATTGCATTGTGTGTAAAGATCTTCATGTTCTGCAAAAGCAACGGTGTAATCCTGACCTTTGATGTCAATCAGGGGAATAAGAGTATCCTTACTGACGAACAGAATGAGTTTGGATTAGGCCCAGGTATGGTCCTAGCCTTGACAGTCGTGTGCACCATATTCCGTATACAAAACTTTTTTTGATAACTTCTTTACAAGTATACCTCTGCAATAAGAACTGGAAAAGAAGGAGTTCTATGGTATAGGTACCATAAGAGCAAACAGGGTAAATGGTGCAAAGCTCGACTCTGATACAGCCCTCAAGAAAAGAGGCAGAGGATCTTGCCAAGACTTTGTAAGTGGCTACTTGTGTCTGGTGAAGTGGATGGACAGCAGATCAGTCATTATCGCCTCATATATGATAGTAAGTGGAGAAGTGAAAGAAGTGGAGAAATAGTGCAAAAACAACTAGGCTTAAGTACCGGTAATGCAACAGGAAGCTTTTACACTGTATAACCGGTCTATGGGCGGAGTCGATAAACTCGACCAAACGGTTTCGTATTATCGAGTAGTCATTGGGTCCAGGAAGTAGACACTGTGGCTTGTCTTCCATATGATCAACTTGGCGGTAGTGAATAGCTGGCTTGAATACACCGAATTTCAAAAGGCCCAAAAGTCCAAGAACTATATGGATTCCCGGGCTTTCTGTCTAGAGGTGGCCGGGTTTCTGATTATAAGCAAAGAGGCAACACCAATGTGACGTGGGAGGTCACGCTTGGTCTCCTCCACCAACGACGAGGAAGAGGAAATCAATGGCCCCTCTGTTACTGAGCCGTCCCAAAAGAGGAAGCCAAAATTCCGAAGACCATGCACTGTCGTAAAAGGTGACTCTTTGCCCCATTGGCCTCTAAAGAATAAACTTCAAAACAGATAAAAAAAAAAAAAAATGTCCCACGCGTCATGAAAACCTGCTTCAGCTGCACCAAGTACAAGGTTCCGTTACGCCAGAAAGCCAGGAAGCCAGGAACTGGATGAAACCAGAAACTGTTTCGTAAGATTTCACACTTCTAGATAAGAACGTAAAATGATATAAGAATCTATTTAAATGAGGTAAGAACGTATTTGGTAATCTTTGTTTCTCACTGATCTTTGTAGATATAGTATTTGAATATATAAGCAGTGTCATTTTGTCTTCGGACAAGAACATTCAAAATCAGACACAGCGAGAGATGTAAAAGTTCTGAGAAAAATACTGTCTCATCTTGGTGCGTCAAAAATCATAAAAACAGTAGTTGCATAATTTTCATCCTCTCCGATGAAACTCGCGACTGAAAGTGTTAATGTGTTCGGTTCAGTTCCCATTGGCTGCAAGCATAAATCCCAAGCACGTATATAATAAAACTTAATATAGAATTTAAACGGCTTCAAAAATGTGAATTTCTTCATATACGTATATTATGCAACCTAATACATAAACCACCCAAAATGCAGAGCTTGTCCAGGAGGCGAAACACTACTTATCACAACTTAAAACAGAATGAAAGAGAGATAGCTAAATGTCTCAGTCAAAGTGTCACACAGTGTCACACAGTGTCACAGTTAACTGCAGCAATACCTAGAGCAAGAAGTGCAAAATATTCAGGATATTATTAAGTATTTTGAATATAAACAAGGTAAACCAATTTTAAGTTGGACAAATATATTGTTATGTAGATATATGACGCAGATATATGCGTCTCTTTTGAATATCGATCGAATAAAGGATTATCCTAATACAATGCTTGAATATCAGCAATGAATAGTACTTATGCATGTGCAGCGTGTATAAATAATTCGTAACATAAATGTGTTACGAAGATCTATAATATTGCAACTCAGCACATACATTAATTACTATTAGTGTCACAGTTAGGCGCAGGGCCGTCATGTATGGGGGGGAACTCCTACCCCCCAATGTTTTTGGTCACATGGTAAAACAAGAAGTTGGTAAAATTGTGGCGCTTCGCGTCATGATTTTTTCGATGCCGCTAAAATTCTTTGTTCGGTTTAGTAAAGGTCACGAAAATACTGACAAGTCATCTACAAAAATCTCGAATTTAGTTGGTAAACGCAGCAGTTTTACCAACTCCTGCCGTGATTTTACAGATGGTGCTACAATTTTCCATTTTGTTTAATAAACAGTATTAAAATAGTGACATGATATGTACCGAAATCTGAATCTTGGTTGGAAAATTCAGCGATTTTACCCGCTCGTGCAGTAATTTTACGTATTGTATTCGAAACAGACTTTATGCTAATTTTTGACAAAAAGAGTCGGTAAAAATGACCAGTTAGTCAGTAAAATCTCTCCCCCCCCCCGAAAATATTTTGGCTACTAACGACTCTGGTTAGGAGTAGCAACGTCTAGAACAAGAAATTAACTCCAACACCTGATTTTAACATGAGTAAAAGCTTTTTTTTCGTGTGGGCAATCTGAGTAGCCCTTGTTGTTGGAATAAAGATCATTCTAATAGAACACTTCAATATCTACGCGGTATAATACTTACATACCATATATTTTAGACTTAGGTCATGAGTTTGACGAGCCACCCCTTATTGATATTTGACAAAAATAGGAAAGATAAGATAAGTTTAAACAGTGGTATATTGCAGATATTCCATGTGTATGTTTTTGAGTTAAAATATTAAAAGCTTAAAACATAAAAAACATAAAAACATAAAAACTTTAAAAACATAAAAAACTTAAAAATATTCTATCTGCGTGTTTGTGAGTTCATTTGTATGTCTTTTAATAAAAAATAAGCAATTGAAAGCATGACAACTTATAATAGCTCAAAATATTTCTAAGAGTGAAAGTATTTTATTTTTAATTCATAAAAACAACGTATTTGAACTAAGTTATGCGTTTAACTTGAAGCAAGTCTGAATATACGCTTTGTCACATGAACAGTTTTGAGCCTGGCCTCAGTGGGAAGATGTCTGGCCAGCAGTAAATAGAAGGGATAATGGGTGGCTCTTTTTGAATGGCCTGGATGTCTCTGGTTCCATAGGAAGAACTAAGTTTTTTTTTATTGGAAAAAGATATAGTAACCTTAAAGCACGAGAAAGAAAATATTTTTAGGCTGTAGATAATCCCTAAATTACGCGATAAAATGTAAACAAGTTTGCCAGAGAAAGATGGTCATGCATGTGGCCATCTATAATACGGTTCATTTCAAGAGCCCTTAAAGGTCTAGTACCGTTTTTATGCGACAAAAGAGATTATGCAAAAGGAAGTAGCAACCCAAGAACACCAAACACCCAGAATTTTGGCCCACGACTGATCTAGAACAAGGGTGATTGGAATGGAACAGAAAGTATTTGTCATAGTATTTCAATGATGGAAGGGCTCATTGATGTAAATTTGCATCAAGGCCGTATTTAGGGGGGGGGCTTAAGGTTAGAATCCCCTCCCCACAAGGTTTTTGTCTGGATCGTAAAAACGTAACAAAAATGTATATAAACAAATTTTTGACGTGATTTTAATTTTTTTTTCTGTAAGCTCTCTCGAAAAAATACCTCACCCCCAAACGAAAATCCCGGATACGCCCTTGATTGGCATCAAACAATACAGTCTTAGCTCAAATATTTTAAAATGCAATCAGTTTCACATTTCTTACACTCAGACATGCTTTTAGTACAGCACTTTATATATGGGATTCCTGTTCTTTTAAAGTTTTAATATCGTTATTTACATAGTCTGAGCTGCAATGCTCCAATGAATTCCTGTTTTAATGCTACCGTGATAATATTACTAGTTTCTAGCGGAAAATTTAAAGGGCAACGCTTTTCGTTACTGGGCTTTTCTATTACCCCTTTGAAAACTGATTCAAAATGTCAGTTGAAAAATAAAGACAGATTTTAATAATAATGTTACAATTTATAAAATTTGACTTGAAAAAGCTGTTAAGCCATCTTGGGTAGTATTTTCCGTAATAACTCCCGTAAAAATATTTTACTTGAAAGTTTATTAAGAAAAACAATTTAAAAGCTGCAGCTTTTAGCTGAGTAGGGTGATTTCATCTTTATATTTAGAACACAAAGTTATGTTAGATAGTTGTTGGCCTATTTAGAGCTACTGTAAATGCTCCCAGTGCATAGGGGCTCTTATAAGCTCAGTAATTCATTTTTGAAAACTGTTATAAAAAGGGGGCCACATGTATAACAAAAACACTTTCAGCTATGGCCTATTCAGCTGTGGTATAAACTATTCTATAATAAAAACATTTAGCCCCGACGACCTTTCCTATTGCGTTTCTGGTTCCTAATAAATTGATTACAAAAATTACAATAAAAAAAAATTAGTTACAATCACAAAAATTAATTACAAAAATTAAGTTTTTTTTAAAAAAAACTTAATTTGATACCTGTGCGTTGCTGTTGGTGAGATGGCGTTAGGAGACATAATTGGAGTACTGTGTCTACTAGTATTTGCAACGTATCTCCCAGGTGGATTTCGTCCAGTTTGACATTTTAATCTTTGAAACTGAAAGATGAGGATAGTAACAGTGAGAGAGTGAACAGTTTTTGGACAGTGAACAGTTTATTAAAAATAAGACAGGTGAAAAGTTAAGAAAGTAAATTAACACAACGGAATAACATATCCAGATCACAAAAATTACTGCCATCTATCTTGTCCAAGCAACAAACCCCTTAAGGCCATCATAGCTGCACAGTATCCTCCTCCAACCCTCACCCGTGTCCAAAAATTAGTTTTTCACATTCTCCTTTAACGTTAAAACTTCTTTTTTTTGAAGAAGTCCTTATTTTTGTTTGACCCTATGGGAATAGCCTCAAAGTATCGAAGAACAAGCGAATCTTGATTCAGAGGCGTTATATCCTGTCATCGCTTTGAATTAAACTAACAAAATTGTAAAAACTCCCTTGTGAAACTTGATAATTTTTAAGCTTTTTTATCTTAGCGTTTTAGTTAAAATCGAAAACATAGTTGCCGGTGGTCTAGGTACTGTAGGGATTTACAACGATTTTTTTTTTCGGAATTGGTTGTATTTTTGTTTTCAGTTTGTACTTTGTTTGAATTTTTTTTCTTAAAAGAAAAGAGCAGAAAACGTAACAGGTTATTTTTATCCATCCTGTTTTCTTAAGTTTTTAGTGCCTGTCTTTTACCCAGTTTCGTTGTTAATTTATTTGAACCCAGCTTTTATATTCCTTTTGTCTTTTTCATTCAAAAATACGTCAATAGGCTATTTATTTTAACCAGTCCAATTTTGGCTAATCAATTGTGCCCGTTCCCTTCTAAATCCAGGAGTGCAGTAAAAATTTACCATTTTAAACCACTTTTTCTCAAATCAACATATATTATTATATAGTAGAAATTATATAGCAGTTTTTTTTAATGTTTTTTTTGTTCAATTCGCTCGTAAAATCGCTCCCTTCAAAAAATTGGGGGCAACAGTTTTGTCTATGTTCTCTTCTAAATGAAGAACTGTAATAACAAAATTCAAAATATTCAGAAAATTTAAACTATATGGATTTCCTGGGCTATACTTCAATTCACATTTTGTCCACAACATTTATGTTTTATTTTGAATTTTATCGTTACGTTTTCTACATCTACTCGTATTTAAAATATCTATGGATTGAAATATTCTTAAAAATGAATAATAATTT
Organism: Artemia sinica; assembly: GCA_027921565.1. Lineage (NCBI taxonomy): Eukaryota > Metazoa > Arthropoda > Branchiopoda > Anostraca > Artemiidae > Artemia > Artemia sinica. The sequence goes on along the minus strand of CM051271.1, from coordinate 55,275,742 downwards.
CACAAATAATCAATTTTGATTTTTAAAAGGCTCCCCGCTTTAATGATGTTTATGGTCTAACTAAATAAAAAAAAAAAAAAAAAAATCAATGACTGAATCCTTGAACAAGGTATTTGACAATCTTTGTTTATAAGGAAATAGATGGCGTTTAATATCGACAACACTTAGACCACACTGCTTTTCCATTTAAAATTTAGGAGAGAAAAACCGGTTTAAATAATCAAGCAATGGACAAAACGTACTAAAAACGTACTAAAAACAAAAAACAACAAAAAATATTAACTAAAAACTTCCGAATATTTCAACTTACATCCGGGAACCTTTATCAACGGGGAAAAAAAAAGAAAGAAAACAAAAATAATTTAAATCATTAAAAAAAAAACAATACAACAAGAAAGAGAGAAAAAAAGAACATCTGCCAAACAAATAAATAAAACTCACATTCTAAACAATCTTAAAACAAACAGAGCTTCCAATTAATTACCTGCGATAAAAGAACACGTTTGATTTCACAAACCCAAGTTTCTTTGACATCAACAGCTGAGGCTTGGAGTAGCCAAACTTCTTGTCGACCTTGAAGCCATAATTCAAATCTTTTGCCATCTGTACTTCTTCCGCTATGAACTTTTTCAGTTAAGCCAACTTCTGACATCTGTTAAATAATACATCTATTGATATACACAAAGAGTAATAGGAACTAATAAGAGTGGAAGCAGGTGCTAGTGTTGAGAAATCATAAGCACTGTCTAGCGTTTGGTGATTCTATTTGACCCTGAAATTCCCCGTATTCTTCATTTTGGGAATTATAAAATTTAAATGGTAAAGAAAGCAGAATCCTTTCACCGGTAGGGCTACCAGCTTAAAATCTACTAGCCTACTAGCCTGCCAAGATTTTTCCAAGCAAAGTGTTTTTCGTTAAAACATTAAATAATGCTTTTAAAATCCAGTCTAAATAAGTAGGTTTTATTCTAAAATATGCATAAAGTAATTCTCAACATTCAAAGATATAATTAGGCACAAGTTAATTTTCGTAGGTATTTTTCCGACAAATTATTTTTTTGTAATTTTTTCTTCAAAGCCTTGATTTCAAACTTTTTACATTTGGAAGGTAAAGGTAAAGAATACGGCATTGGATATGTTTAAAATAAGAATTGAAACCAAAGATATTCTAAGAAATTATTTTCTATATACCAAATAGCGTTTTTGGAATTCAACTTTAGCAAATATATTCTAAAATGTGTTTAAAAGCATTCTCCGTAGTATATAAATAAGCACAAACACATCTGTCTGAACCTTACCCATCAAGTACTTTTTGGGTTTTACCATCGAATTATTTGATTTTAATCTATGTGTATTGTCGAGGACTCAAAAAAATTAATCTGAAAATGAGGTTCCGAAAAAAATATTTTTTTTCCTTTCAAACGTAAAATAATGCTTCCAAAATCCAGTTTAGAAATATAGGTTACATTCTAGAATATGCTTCAAAATTTTTCAAAAGAATTAAAAATACATTCAAAGACGTAAGTACACACCTACCATAACAATTCCTGGCTCTTTTTTAACTTGATCCCTTTTCTGGTTCTGATTTAGAAGTCTTCATTCCAAATTTTGCATATTTACAAGAACTTTCTTTGAAAATGAGAATATCAACAGAAAAATAAATCATAAAAAACATTTTTTCGAACACCTAATAACGTTTTTTAGAGTCCATTTTGAGAAAAATATTTTCTCAAATGTAAGCTCAAATTTAAACAGGGAAAATGTTTCACCAAGGAGCCAGAGAAAACAATAAACACAAATCAAGAATCGTCTTTTTTAATTCATGAAAAGACCTAAGATTAGTCCAAGCGTGGAAAATGCATTTATTTTGACAGCAATACGACTAAAACGTCACATAGTCATTAATAGTGAGAGGAACAATGCAACAAGATCTGTGTGTCCAATAAGATTAAGATACCCACACTCAACAGTAAATTGATAGTTAAGTCACAACCAAACATAAAACAGCTGCTGAAATGAAAATGATAGAATTTTTTGATTGTGAAAAGATCCCCTCCGCACCAAAAAAACAACCTGAAAGCTACACTACTGATCCATGAACTTCAATTCTAAAAAAAAGTCTGTTATACCATTTGTAAATCTGGAAAATTAAAAAAAAAGATAATTCTTAAGATAAGAGCTGAACTCTTAAGAAAAAAAAAACGAAAAATAAAAAAAAGTAGGTTATATCGTAGGTAAATTCCAAAAATCTGAGATACAAATTGTTAGGAAAATGTAACATATTAAGGCCAAAGTCAAGATGTTTGCAAAAGACCCCAAAGATTTTAAAGCGCAGACCCACTTCTAGGGATTACATCTTCCAGGGGACTGTTCGCTGGCAATTGTTTGAGAAGCTGAGGCCTTTTAGAAAATACTACTGCATGTGTGCTAACGCTGATTAAATTTATTTCAAGTAGCTCATTAGCTTCAAGATGACAACTAAAGTCTTTGAATCTGGGGAAAACGCTGATTTAAGAGACGGTTTTAAGCTGTAGCGTGTACCTTGGCCATCCTATGTCTTCACAAAATATAATATACTAGCCAAAGAAGCTGTCATACGACAGGAAGAAAAAAAGTGTGAGGACCGAAGAGGAACAATTTGCCCTCTTCCCACAAAACTCTAAGTCCCTTTAAAAGTCCCTCTTCCCACAAAAAAAGGGGTACTTTCCCTTAAAGTTTCAATTCAATACCCAGTCCGTGAGACAAAACAAGATATGCTTACCAAACTGCGTATAAAACTCCTCACCCTTTAATGAAACCTACTGACTGCATGCAATCGCTGTCATGACATATTCACTAAGTTTTACATAAAAAGAAGAAAAAACTCATGTTCTATTGTAGAGCATAAATAGACATACGAACAGTAGCAAAAAGGTTTTCCAAAAATGACAAGAATCATAGCGCGCTGACGGGAAAGTTCCGATTACGTTACAGCAATAGTCTCAGTTGCATTTTGGCATTCAGTTAGAGAACAGCATATGTAATACGCTAAACATTTGTCATTGCGCGTGCGCGAAGAGGTGGAGTCATAATGAGAGGTCTAGATTGATTTGTTTCAGAAATCTTTAATGGAGAGTATAGGAGTTTTCGCTACTGTTTGTATATATGCTTACGGTATGGTTCTATTTTCAGTATCCAAAAACCAACTGACTGATCCGATTGTAAGTCTACACTCCCTAGGGAAACTGTGAACTAACCACTTTCATGCTGGCATTACGCCATAGCTTCAAATTAGATATTGGCTGAAAAGTGTTACCGGTATTGCTGAATATATTTAGCATGAAATATATATTAGCTGAATATATTTAGCATTGATAGCTGCAGTTTTGACAAATAGTAACATGATATAGGGTAACTTGACATAGTAACCCCAAAATATTGGACATTTGAAAGAATCGGGGGGAGGGGGGCTGATGATGTTTGGGCTAAATTCCAAGCATTCTTAAATCCAGCTCTGCATCTAGAGATTACATCTTACGGGGGACTGTTCACAGACGAGTGACCTCCAGGTTCTTACTGACAGGTTAATACTTATGGCATATACTTGATGACAATAAAAACTGTTGAGTCTTGGGCAAAATCTCTTTTAGCTAAAGGCTGTCCAGCTTTAAGCCACCGCATATACATTGGCTGTCCTAGACTATCTATAATAAAATATAAAGGTACAACAGTGGCAGCATTTTGTGACCACGGGTTCTAGGCCTGATAAGGAATAAGGTTAGTAATCTTCAATCACCTGAGGAAGATGCTTAACTTGGGTGAATTCTTAGAAAAATTAAAAAACTTGAGAAAGTAACACTAAAAGAAATAAGTATTCCCTGCGTTTTATAAAATTTTAGTTTTATATTTAAAATAATTATTGAATACCTAGACAGTGGCTTATTAAAAACTATTTTTGTTTAGGAATCTACAATTTTTGAATTTGAAGAAATAATTAAACAATCACATTAATAATTAATTGGGCAATCCAATTAACAATAAAGATACTATTGTTAACTAAACGTTATAGCACTAAAGTATTTTTGTTAATTTTCTTTCTTTTTTATCAATTAGGTATTCAATGTTTTTTCAATCTGGAGTAAATTTCATTAGCTTAAATGAATCTCGAATTTTTCTTTTGTCCTAAAACAGCTTCATGGTCTTATTTTTAACACTAAAATGAAGAAAGTTGAGTAAAGAATAAGTAAAAATCAAAAATAAAAAGGGAGCGAATAATAAATAAGCAAAAACAACACTTTAATAAAGATAAACAAGGAAATGATGAATAAATAACAAAGTATAAAGAAAAAATCCTTAGGGTAAAAAAGCACAAGGAAAATATATCAAATACTGTGATACTGTGAAGTTACTTACATTGAGTGAATGTTTGTACTGATAAGTTGCTTTTTCTGGATCCTTTCCAACCCGTTTACACATTAGTACTGCTTTTTCATATAAGAAAATGTGCCTTTGCATAGGCTTAAGTCTCAAATCCCTCAGTCTATCTCTCTTGCCTTCTGTCCAAACATTGAAACTGCCTTGAAGCAGAAGTCTCCCAAGATCAACAAGGCTTCCCTAGAAATGAGATGCTTCGTTTTATGTATATATATATATATATATATATATATGTATATATATATATGTATAAATATATATATATGTATATATATATATATATATATATATATATATAATATATATATATATATATATATATATATATATATATATATATATATATATATATATATATATATATATATATATATATATACATCAAGGAAGCACACTTGTGCCTCTATAAAGAGGCGACCCACCACAATGTTAAGCGATTTCCGGTCCTAGCGGTCGCAGAGAGACAGCGGTAATCGCATTTTGTAGCCCAAGCTCAAACTAAGAAACGCGCAAAATTTCACTCCCCTCCGACTTTATCTTCATGGGTAAAAGTGGGCCGGAAGTTTCGACCCTCCGACCACAGCCCCCCTTTAACGTTGTCCGATTGGGTTGAAATTTAGAGGTTAAGCTTTCCTAGGGCCCGGGAGCTTATCCTCGAAATTTCAGCTCAATCCGATCACTCCTTCCCTGTTTTCCAAAAACCAAATATAGCCACTTAAAGTTCAAAAAAAAATTTTTCTTGTTAGCCACGCCTACAAGCCACAGTTGGCAACTGATCCGGGTGAATGAGGACTCATTCGAAGCAGAATTCAACCTGTTAGGGCCTTTTGATATTTTCAGACCGAAAAAATTATCCCCCGAATTTACATTTACGAAAAACCTCGTTTTCCTATAAGAGCCCATGTTAATTTTTCCCACCACAGCCCCCCTTTAACGTTGTCTGATCGGGCTGAAATTTAGAAGATAAGCTTTACTGGGGCCTGGGAGCTTATCCTCGAAATTTCAGCTCAATCTGATCACTCCTTCCCTTTTAGCCAAAAACCAAATATCAAGTTTTGTGGGGATTTGCTTGCGTCAAAAATAGATTCCACTTAATAAAAAACAATTACAATTGTGTCTCTTTAGTACAGCGGTCGATACTCCTGATTGTCAGGCAGAAGACCCGGGTTCGATTCCCCGTCAGAGGAAATTTTTATATACTGAATTTAAAGTTTAAAAAAGAAACTCAGTTTCTTTTTTAAATTATTTGAAAAAAATTACATTTTCTAAAGATTTAAAGAGGCTGAGTTACAAGGTCGACGCTTAAAAACACCCTGTCGAGAAAGAAAAGAATAATACACAATCATCTAACAGTTAGTCAAGCAATAATAAGTAATAAACTGTACAAAAACGTGCAGAAATTATTTGAAAAAAACTACGTTTTCTAAAGAGTTAAAGAGGCTGAGTCACAAGTTCGAACCTTAAAACGTACAGGGATTAGAAGGTACAGTTGGGGGGCTGCCGCCCCCAAACCCCCCGCTTTCGCAGCCTTTAAATAAAAAAAAAAATTTTAAACTGAAAGTAAGGAGCGACATTAAAACTTAAAACGAACAGAAATTATTCCGTATATGAAAGGGGCTGTGCCCTCCTCAACGCCTCGCTCTTTACGCTAAAGTTTGACTTTCTCACAACTCTTTTTTTTAAACAATAAAAACTAGGACGTTATAGGACGTTATCAGCGCTTATTAAGCATTTCAGTGACAAATAAGAGAAATTTTAATTAAAAACTGGAAATAAAAATTAAAAGAATTAAATGATTCCCTGATTCCAATTAAATGGGGTTACAATAGAACATTGAAAAAGCATAAAAAATTTGTTTATATGCATTTTTGTTACGTTTTTACGAGTCGGACATAAAATTCGGGGGAGGGGGGGGGCAAGCCTCCTAACCCGCCATAGCTCAAAATCAATATTTTTATCAATATTACAAAAGCAATATTTTTTTGTGGGTCTTGCACAATGCTGCATTTTTTTTATGTTATTGGGGGATATTCATTGCAAAATTTTGAATTCTTTTGTCATTTTGAAGGTGTCTATTTACCTGATATCCCGAAATGGCAACTTGGTACATGCTGTCATTTACAGTTCTCAAAACAGCAAGCATTGAGTCTAAAGCTGATTGCAGATTCCCGTTAGAATTCGGCTCAGTACCGCACTTAAGCAAATCCTGAAAAACATTCAGTCATTAGTTCTATAAAAATACTTCAAATACTGCAAACACTTTTGAGCTAATATTTTATATGAAGTCTCAGCTCAAAAAGGATTAAAAGCAAACCATTTAAGCAGTATCAAAGGCAGCAATACTGCACTAATTAAGTAAAGAGCTATGTGTTTTTAACGGTATTATTTTTTTTCAGCCACATCGTAAAGAAGGAGAGGTCATAGAAACTTCGTTTGTTCTCGATTGGGAATCGATAGTTCTAGGGCCTTTCTTAGGGCTAGAAGGTGAGTAGAGGCCAACTAAATCTCTTCTCGTGCCTTGTTGTACTGCGCAGCACCTCGTAGCACCCAAAGACTTCTGATCCTAATCCTAAAGACTTTTATCCTTTATATATGTAGAAAATATTTCAAATACTGCGTAAAAACTATTGAGCTAGGATTTTTAACGAAACCCCAACTTTAAAAGCATGAAAACAAAATCACAAGGCTGCCATTTCTTGGGATTTTCTCCACGGGGGAAAGCACTTATTTTTCAAAACATAAGCTGATAAAGTAGAGCTATTACTATTATTCAAGATGTTTTCAAATCTTGTTAAATTTTGTAAGCAAATCTTGGGATATTATTAAATTCTCCTTGACAGCCCTGATGTGGATACACCCATAACATTAGATTAAGAGAGAACATTTATTTTTTACATATCAAGTCTCAATGTATATTTCCATGTCCTTTTCCTGAGGCGTGATCCTCAGACAGACGTGATGAAGGGGAGTTCTCCACTCTGCATGTTTTATTTTATTCTTTCCCAAAGTTTGTTTGAGTTTAGGTACTACAGTATTTTTATGGACACTAATTCTGTGCCTTAGCCTGTGTGACATGGCACAGCAGCTTCAATAAGGTCCACTCAAAAATAGAACCACTCAAATAAGAAAACAACAAAAGACAAAGAGCGTCTTTCCAAAGAGGTATATTCCTTACTGTGTATATATAAAAAAACAATAAAATCTCGGATTCTGCTTAAATACACTGGAGATCCCCCAAAAAACATTAAACCCATATTTGCTCCCTATACAGCTCCCTATATATTGAACTCCATATAGAGCGTCCTTTGCCTCGAAGTTTGTTTGTGGATTAAGAAACTTTAACAACTTGAATAAGTTGTTTTTGTACTCGAGTCCAAAAAGAAACATTTTTTAGAATGGCAATAGTTACATTTCCCGATAGTACCGTGTTTTTTTTTTTTTTTTTTTTTTTTTAGATTTTTCAAAATATGCATAAATAGTTACGTAGATTTTTTGACCCATACAATAGAATTAACAATTTCCCCTGATTTGTTTTCTATGAAGTGCCTAGAATCGTAAGTTGTTAAGTCTCATAGCATTTGACTCATGTTGATTGAGTGTTTAAAAGGTTAAATCGTCAGTATGTGTGCCTAGTTTTTTTCAGTGTCCGTTTCGTTTTTCTTTTTTTTCAAACTCCTCTTAATGCGTCTTCTTTATGTATAGAGGGCAACAATAAATTATCATTTAACGTTAGTCAGATGAGAAGGACGATTCCAGAAGTTTGACAAGAGAAGTACGTCTCAATCTTTGGTGTGAAAGATACACGAATATAGTTTACGTCTTGGGCCAAGGGAAAGTTGGGGAGAGAACTCTGAACTACATCGTTATGAACGACGTAGTCAGTGCAACTAACGACGTTCAAACGTCATCAATACTTGTATGAATGGTATGAAAAACACAAGAAACAGGCATAAATTTAAAACAAAAATGCGGGAATATGAAGAAGGGAGGGGGGCATTTCATAAATATATGATTGCATTTCACTTTAATACACTCATAATATGAATGTTTTGACTTTAACACACATCTATATCTTCAACACATATCTCCAACACATATCAAAATATGAGTTGAAGGTTAGTATAAAAGTCTTTGCTTTTCTGTTGTATCAAAGATGCATGCTGGTTTGAACCTCAGGAGGCAGATTAGAAATTTTTGGGGGGAGGGAGGGACACTAATAAAAAAATCTACTTAACTAAAGTAAATAAAGTTAAAAGAATTAAAAATGAGCTTAAAATAGATTTGCTTACCCTAAGTAAGAGCTGATATTTCGTGATTCGCTGCACAGGTTTAAGAAGATAGGCACCAAGAGGTAGTTTGTGACCTAGCCTGAGCTGGCATTCCCTGAGAAATGAGTTCTGCTCACCTGCTGCTCTTCGTAGCTCTTCTGATTGAGGGATATTTTGGCAATAGTAACTGTAAAGCTCGTGTAGCTCATTTTTCTAAAATTTTATAATACGATGAAGAAAGAAATATAAATAAATACGAGAATTGTCAAAAAAATTTATCACTATATTGGAATAGTCAAATGAGAATATGAGGAACTACGTAACAGGCTGAAAACCTGTTATATATATATATATATATATATATATATATATATATATATATATATATATATATATATATATATATATATATATATATATATATATATATATATATATAAATTATATATATATATAATATATATAAATTATATATATATATATATATATATATATATATATATATATATATATATATATATATATATAGATATATATATATATAAATTATATATATATATATATATATGTATATATTTATATATATATATAAATTATATATATATATATATATATATATATATATATTATATATATATATATATATATATATATATATATATATATATATATATATATATATATATATATATATATATATATAATATATATATATATATAAATATATATATATATATATATATATATATATATATATATATATATATATATATATATATATATATATATATATATATATATATATATATATATATATATATATATATATATATATATATATATATATATATATATATATATATATATATATATATATATATGTACATATATATATATATGAGGCCAACACAGAAACGCACGCTCCTCCTCCATCCCAGTCTATTCGAAGCCTCACTCTTTGCACCCTCCCAGGAAGTTCTCATTCACGATAAATATTCCTTTATGACATCCTCCCACCCCAGACGAGGACGACCTGCCTTCCGTTTAGCCCTAGAAGGTTGGCCTTAAAGGACAATCTTCGGCAATCTGTCATCTTTCATCCGCAGAACCATATTTTTCGTACAGCCTACTGTTTGAAATACGGTCTGTCAACCGGGTACACAGAACAGTCCGTAGGCAATTTCTCTGGAAAATATCTAGCAAACCTTCATCCGCTGCTCGGAGCGCCCATGCTTCAGAGCAATATTTGACCACTTTGATCACTGTAGGCTCCAATATTCTAATCTTGGCTTGCAGGCTGATCTTCCTATTAATTCAAACTTTTTTTTAACTGTGAAAAAACACCCTGAGCCTTGGTTATAGTATTTTTAACATCTTCACTGCTCTCACCGTCTTTACTAATAATGCTACCAAGGTAAGTGATGCTGCCCCCCTGATCAATCTTTTCGTTGCCGAACGTCACCTTTTTATCTTCACTTATTCCTAGCCTTAGTTACTTAGCCTTCTTAACATTAATTTTCAGACCTATTCTAGCATCCTGAACTCGCAAAACCTCTAAAAGTTCATTCATTCATTTTGCTCACACTTTCATCTAGGATGCTTAAATCATCAGCATAATTTAAATCCAGGAGACTTTTTCCTCCCTATTTGATTCTGTAGTCTCCCATTGGCTTTCCTGTGCTCCTTAAGACAAAGTCCATCAAAATAATCCGTATAAAGGGGGATAGAACACAACCCTGCTTAACTCCTGATTTAATACAAAACCAGCTGCTAACCTCATTTCCTACCTTAACTGCAGCAGTGTTATTCTCGCGCATAGCACTAATCACTTTAATATATTTGTCTGGTATACCATACAAGGATAAAACCTTTACTAAAGCTCTTCCATCAACGGAACCAGAAGCTTGCTCATATTCTATAAAACTGAGGACCAAAGATGTTTGAAAACTCAGGCACTTCTCAATTATTAGCCTTAGAGTGAAAATTTGGTCGACACATCCTCTACTTTTTCTAAAACCGCACGGTTCTTTCTATTAAAACTTTGTCTACGGCATCTCTCAGTCTGAAAAGCATCATATTACTAAGTAATTTGCTATCTATAGAGACCAGACTAATCCCTTGATGCTTACCACACTTATAACTTATTTCTAACCTCAGAGCCACCATATTTACGAAACTCATTTACCACCCTATCAGCACCTGGAGCCTTATTATTTTTTAATCCTTTTAGTACTGTCGCTAATTCTTCCTCACAAAACAAATCTTTCTTCACATGCAAGGCATCAAAGACCTTTTCTTTTTCCTATATGTCTTTTACTTTAAATAGGTCAAGTCCGTATTGGCTACTTTCTCTCTATTTGTTAACATGCCAGTACAATATTTTACTATTATGCCGTCTAGCTGCATCTTCCAGATCCTCGGCAATTTTATCCATGGCCTCTACTTCACACCTTCTTAGTTCATATTTTAATGCTTTCTCCACTTTCTTTACTTTTCTTTTTTTTATATGATTTGTCACTCAGATTATTCTTGTACAAACCCCTTCTCCTCTGTATTAAACATAAAGCTTTTTTCACTAATATTCCTAGTTGGAGTCCTAACTTTCTTCCCTAAGACACCATCAGCAACTTCACGAATTGTTTTTCTATAATTATTCCTATCATTTTCCATATTGTCAAGTTTTAAACTCACCAGTTTAGTATTCAACTGTTACTGGATATTTTTTCTCAAATTCTCATCCTGGATTCTACCAATATCACAAATTCCCGGGAGGTAATTACCCTTCCGAAATTTCAGCTTTAAATTAACCCTAGACACTACTAGATGGTGATCTTTACTTTTAACATCAATAACAGCACTCTTATACGTATACCCTAGTATCTTGTATTGATCCTGCCAGTCTTCGGTTTACCATAACATAATCAATAAGGTTTGCTGTCTTACCATCACGTGAATACCATGTTAACTTATGGGTCATTTTATGACCAAACATCGTATTGGTTATAACTAAATTGTTATACCTACAAAATTGCAAAAGTCTGTAGGCATTACTGTTTTCTTTTCCTACACCAAATTTACCTAGGCTATTACATAATCTATCCATATTTCTACCGACCTGGGTGTCAAAATTTCCTAGTAAAAACACCATGTTTCTGCCTGGGACCCTGTAACTGTATTTGCTCCTGTAACTGGAAGTAAAATTCATATGAGTCACTAGTATCTCCCTCAATCGGTTCTACAGGGGCATATAAGAATATAACTGATACCCTAAACTTTTTAGTCATAAAATGAGCAATCAATGTTCTATTATTAATACCATCCCAGCGTAAACAAGACTGCAGCTTCCTTTTTCATCATGAGCCCTACTCCCTGTCTATGTACCCCATCCTTCCTGCCTGAGTAAACAATTTCTATATCTCCTAATTTCAAGATTCCTACCCCTGAGATACGAGTTTCTGAAACTAATAATAAGTCCAGTTCGAATCGTCTAAATTCGTCACTCAAAAGTCAAAATGTCGATTTTTTGTTTTTGTCAACAGATACGTAAAAGATAAAAAAACAACAACAAAAACAGATGTAATATACAGAAAGTAATAGAAACTATAGGAGAAGTCCATAAGTGATGAGTGAAACTGATAATAATTAAAAATCAAAGGCCTAAAAACGATATATAACATATATCTATATACAAGAAGTATTATTTGAAACCAAAATGAAAGATAATTGTGAGGCGACAAAGCCTGATTTAGTGCAAGTAAATGAGACAAAAAATGATGCTGTATAAAATAAAATATAGATTAGATAAATGTTTACAATTAATTTATAATAAAAACAGACATATCAACAATACTGAAAGGAAATGAGAAAATGTAAGAACTCCAAGGCCAAAAAGGGGTAATGTAAGAAATTTTAGACAGTGCTACTAAAGTCCCCGGTAGAAGTGACCTCAGGAGGGTCCTCTGTAGCTAAGGACTTCTTTGCTTCAACCTTATTTGATTCATGGAGTCGATTTCTGAAGTCAAAGGGATATAATTTATTTCATAGCTTCTATTATGTGTAGTGAATCTGTTTGTGTTTTTGTTGCTGTGCTTATTTTTTTTTTTATAGTTAGTGACAGTTCTATTTACTCTAGATGTGAGATACTAGGTTTTCTGGTTCAGTTGCAAAAAAGAATATATCTATCCAGCTAATGCGAAATAACATTTTTTTTTTTTTTTTTTTTTTTTTTTTATTGGGATACCAACTTGTGTTTTCTCTCTGATAAGCTTCCCTTACTCTGTATTTTTTGACGAAGTACTAAAGTCCTCATCTGTAGAGCCCTAAGGAGGGGCCTCAACAGTCAGACCCCTTTTATACCTTATTTTTATTTGCTTCAGATAAGATAATCCTATATTTATTCACCCGGTTTAAAGGGTCTAAGTATTGACGCCATCATTCTTTATAACGTTGTCTCCTTGACAGGACTTAGTAAACATTTCCAAGTGAAGAGCATGGGAAATCCACCTAGAATGTTGGCCTCATTAACTTGGAACTTACCCTTCTAAGGAAGCATTGACTGATCATTTGGGGATCTTCTATGAAGTGTTCCAAATCGGGCAAGAAGATATTGCTATGGAAATCATGTATTTGCTCCAAGTTCCCGAATAAAACTTCCTCTTTCCCTAGCAACGTTAAAGGGATTTTGTGCTGATTTTCTAGGCTGATTAATTCATCCTTGTATCCCTAAAAAATAATTTAATTTTTTAACTTTAATTACCTTTCATTAATATGATTGACTAATTTCAGAGACCGCAATGGTTACGCATGACGAAACGAGAAAACGAAACGAGAAAATGAGGAAAATCACAGCTAGTGAAAAAGAGAGAATAATGCAAATATTTCGGTCAGACCTCCACTCAACCATCTTCAGTGCAGAATTAATAATAAAAGAATATACTGATAAAAGTACTCGGGACAGTATAAAAAAAATTGAACTCGAAAACAAACATATCTCAAGCAACTGTGAAAAAGCAACTGAATAAAAACTCAACATTTAATACTAATACTACTAACAACTCACTGCAGCACCAAGCCGCCGAAGTTCAACCACAACAATGCACACTTCTCTTCCATCCCTATCTATTCAAAGCCCCCCTCTTTACACCCTCCCAGGGAGTTTCCATTTCCCTTAAACCTTTCCTCACTAAATCATCCCAATCCAACCAAGGACGACCCGGTTTTCGTTTAGCCCTAGACGGTCGGCACGATATTGAATGGCAATTCTAATTTTCAATGGGGAATTTATTTTGTGTAAGTTCTTTTTTTTCAGGCTTTTTTTTATTTTTAAGGCTCGAATGTTAATTTTTCTCCAGGCATGGTATTACCAGAGGTCCTATTAGGTTTCGAAACATTATCTTTTGAAAAATATGTAAGATTAAAATTAATAATTTCACCGTAAATGGGAGTAAGATAAGTTAAAACTTCATCTCCGAGGTGAGTTAACTTTTCTCTTTTTTTCACCGACTTCAATTTTCCTCGGTGTTTTCTTTGTAACATTTTCTCGTTTTCGATGTAATGTTTTCTTTCTAAGCAAATATTTTTTTTGTAACATTTTCTCGTTTTGTAAAATTATTAACGTTGTTAGAATTATTGATAACTGACTTAAACTTAAAGTGTATGATAAAAAAGAATTCTTAAAATAAAAAGCAAAAAAGTCAAAATATTAACGTTACTACAATTTTTTCTTAAACGCGTCAGCGGATGCACTTAGAGCGTTAGTTAGCATAGTAACCTAAAAAGTTATTTGTGATTTCGAGCCGGATTTTACCGTACTGTCAAGTTTACATTCACCCTTAAAATTTGTCTAAAATAACACTGTTTCACTAGTAAGGAAAAAATTCCTCCTTCAAACAAATTATACCAGCTATCTCGTCTATCAAAATATGTGGTAATAAAAGCAGATGTAGTTAATGTAGACTTGGCAGTACGGTAAATTTAGCTCATAAAATGTTTTATTTATATGAGCGTATAATATAAAATGGTGACTAAAATGCGTATGTAATGAAACGAGGGTCAAACACAAAAATAATAAATAGTTCTTAAAATAGTCACGGAAATGCTTTGTATGAGGTTCAAACCTCACCTCTTTGTATTTAGGATCCTCTATTGACGGGGCTTGTTTTTTTCCTTAAACTCGTTATGCCTCTTTTTTTGCCTTCCGAAGTACTCAGAAACGAAGCTTTTCATGTTAAAGTTAGTGAAGGGTTTGAAGTAACATCAAAAGTGGTTGTCTAAAAGTGCAAGGATTCGCCTCTTTCAGACAGTCTTTTCCTCCTTTCCTTTTCCTCCTTATCTTTTCCCCTCGTCCAGCCGGCGAAGCAGACACAATTTCGCGTCGTTTGATCCCATTAACTTGAGAAGTATACGCTAATAGCAAAGTATCATGCCTCCTGATACCTTTTTATTATTCTTTCAAATAAGGTCCTTACAGCCTTGAAACAGAGCGAGGTGAAAGATTTGAGGCATATAAAATATTATGAAATACATTGTGCCATAAATATGAACACACAAAAAATGTATTAAAGACGTGATAATCTATTTTTCATTTTAGAAGAAAAAGAGCCATTTGACACAAAAAGAATCTCCATTCTTGAATGGAGATGGAGAATGGAGATTCTCCAAAAGAATCTAGAGCGATCTCCATTCTTTTCACTCTCCTAAATAAAATTCTGTTTTGCAAATTGACATCATATGATTTGTTTCAGTCAATAAACCTAGTTTTTCTTATTTCCCCTTCATACTTAAAACTGCTAATTAAGAAAACAATTAACTTGTTTCTTACAGCTTGCGTAAACCAAGGATATCCAAGCAATCAGATAATACCCGAAGCAAATCATATGTTTGGCATTTTTGGGTATCACAAAGGCTACATTACAAGTTCAACAAAAAGTAGCTAAAATTAATGAAAAAGTAGCTTTTTCGTTCCAGCTGACGTTGTCGTAGTAGCTAAAACGACAGAAAAGTAACTAAGAATTTACTTTTTTAGTAACTTTCATTAAAGATAGTTAACGACCATCTTTAGTGAAGTAACTCTGCATCATTAACATCAAGTTGAATCTCATGAAGAACTTAATAAGCTTACAAACTAAAAAAAGTTAGTTCATAACCATTCCCGGTGGATGCAACTTCAAGTAACTACTGTGGTTAAAGTAAAGTTATTACGGTCTGCAATCTAGAATAGAGCCAAAGATACCCATCTAAAGAAAGCCTTCTAAAACAAAATATAGTAAATATTAAGCGAATAATAGATCATTGTTCAGACAAACGGGTATTCTCGAGTTCTTTTCACAGTTAACACACTAGGGTCTTGAACTTTCAGATTCAAAAGTATTATTTATGCATACATCTGGAGATTAGAGTTCCTTTCTCAAGTCCGTATAAGGAGTTAGAAGTATTCCCCACCCGTAAAATAGGTTTATCCGACTCGTAAAACATAACAAAATAGACATAAACAAATTTTTGGTGCGGTTTTTAAGTTTTTTCTGTAACTCCTCCCCACACAAAACCCCTCCCCAGACAAAAGCTCTGGATACGGTCCTATCCCTTCCATATGCTGATTCTCAAATATTTTATAAATAATCTCCATGTTGATCCTTTGAATGGTAACAGCTTAATTTTTTGATCCCAGAATTGGTTTGAAATTGGCATATTTAAAGGTACTTTTTTCCATTGGTTTACATTTGTAGCGTCTTTTTGTGGGCTAATCACATTATCTCTTAAGACTATGTTGGAAAGGGAAGCCCCAACTTCTAAGAACCTCACAGCTAGTCCCCGAAGCCGCGCCACGCCAAAATGACGGCGGCGAATGTGTGATTCAGTATCGGCGGCGGCGCGCCGCCAGGCGCGCCGAAATTTTTTTGGCGGCGCGCCGCCGATTTTTAGACCGGCGGCGCGCCACGGCGCGCCGATGTTTCTGATTAAAAATAATAATAAAAATTCCACTTCACCAAGCACGTTCAACCTCGATTTTAGTAAGGATTTTTAAATGGTTGGCTAAAAACATTCAAGAACAATATGACAAAACAGGAATTTGTTGGGCCGTGCGGAAAGTGTTTATGTTCACCGTCGATCAGACCAAGTAGAATTCTCATTTTTAGCCACTAGACCCAGGGAAACCTATGTTGTGTTTTATGTTTAACATCGCATTGTCCCTATAAAATCCCGTGTTTAGTCATTTCCTTCTTGTTAATGATTTGGGCTAATGTGTGTATAACTTTCAAAGTTTGAAGTTCAAACATCTCCTGTTCATCAAATACATACGAAAAGGAAGTGAAAAAAAACAAACAAATAACAACATCGAAAAAACACTGTATACAAATCAGATACCATGGCTTAACAACACCAACAATTTTAAATCAGCGGTTACATCACTTCAGTTACAATTGATGTAACAAAAGTGAGTTTGTTCACTCTGCCTGGAGCCATTGATCTTTTTGCAGTCACTATCAGTCCTGTCGTGCTAAAAAGCCGTTTAGCTGGGGCACATGTGGCGGGTAAAGCCAGAACTTGACGAGCGTAAACTGCCACTTGCGGGATCTGATACTAGTATTGGACCTTGGGGTCCCACAGAATGCCGCAAATGGGCTTCTTCTTTGTATCTGCTGGAATAAATTGTTTTATAAGGGAGAACAAACCTGCACCTTCACCATAGGGCTCCTGCGCCCTACACTACAGGAGGAACTAAACTGCACCTTTACCCTCTTTTCTTATCAACACGGAATAACCCTCCGAAATTCTTTTTTGAAAGAAGTGGTCAAGTTATAACGTTTCAAGTCAAAGTTTAAGGCTACTTCAACTTCAGTGTGCTCTGCTAACTGTGCAAAAAAAAAATGTAATTCATTTCTATAGATATATTTCTATACTAGCTAATCTACCAAGCGGGAAACTACCGCAAATCAGCATCGATAAATAAATAAAACCCAAAACGAACAAAAATAAAAATAAATAACTGAGTCAAACTCAAACCAGCAGAAATTAACATAAGTTGGGCTCAAAACCCCTATGCCTTCCCAAGGCCAGAACATAATTTATAAATGTTTTTACTTTTATAACTTTAGTAAATAAAATAATATTAACATTTTGATTACTAAATATCAGTATATGTATATTAAACTGACAATGCATATTCATTTGTATAGTTTTGTCAGTAAAGTACAAATTATGTTCTGGCCTTGGGAAGGCATAGGGGTTTTGAGCCCAACTTATGTTAATTTCTGCTCGTTTTGAGTTTGACTCGGTTATTTATTGTAATTTCTGTTCGTTTTGGGTTTCATTTATTTATCGATGCTGATTTGTGGTAGTTTCACGCTTGGTAGATTATTTGATTTTAAGTTTGCTCATTTTTGGTTTAATGGAGTTCTTTACTTTTCTTTGAAAAAACTTATTTTTTGTGAACAGTTTTTTAATGAATTTCTGTTCGTTTTATATTGACATAGTCTTTTCAGGGAAAAAGAAAATCATACTTTAAATCTTTTCGTTTTTTTAAGAATTTATAGTTTGGCGTGCTATTTGTATGCTGGAAAACAATTTTCAGCAAAATTTAACAACATAGACCCTTATAAAAATCTGGACACAAATAGTAGTGTTTAATTTAGTTTCATACCTCCTCTAGTTGACCTGAAATGGAAAACTTGATAACATTCGCAAAAAAATTTGTTTACTTTCTTTGATAGCTTGGATACACTTACGCTATTTTGATTTGGTCAAATTTTAAGAGCAGAAGAAGCCCTGAAAGTTTGAACATAATACCCTAAGTCGTTCTTGGGATACTGCTGAGATGCCTTATTGGGAATTAGCATAAACACAGTGCATTTTGATTTAATCTTAAGGCAACATTTACTTTTTAAACATAAAGGCAAATGGGAGGGTGGGCGTGGGAGGGGGATTAGTTTCTCTCCAATCACTTTCGACTATTAAAAAGGACATCAGCCCTTTCTATTTTCAATCGAATGAGCCCTTTTCGAAGTTCCTACGACAACTCCTTCGATACGAAGTGCCCTGGTCTAAACAACAACAACAACAAAAAAGTGATACATTATACCCACATCGATCTCTACTATAAAAATGTCAAGCCTTCCAATCACTTTCGATTATTAAAAAGGGCACTAGGCTTTTCGATTTCCAAACTAATGATCCCTTTTTGAGTTTCTACGGCAACGCTTTCTATAAACACCGTATATGCCCCCAGGGCATAAATTACAACCCTTACCCTAAGGGTTGTGAGGGTGGTTGTCATCCTCTAAGACCTACTTTCCAGAACTTTCAACTACATTAAACAAAAGGGCTATCTCAAAATTTTGATTGTATGTGTTTCGGGAAATGGTGGGCGTGGAAGGGGTGTTAGTTGCCTTCCAATCATTTTCGACTATTAAAAAGGGCACAAGCCACTCCAATCTCTAATTGAATGAACCCTTTTCGAAGTTTCTACGACAACTTCTTCGATATGAAGTGCCCTGGTCTAAAGGAAAAAATAATAAATAATACGTTGTGCCAACATCGTTCTTATATACCTCCAGGGCATAACTACAAAACCCTTGCCCTAAGGGTTGTGGGGGAGTAACCTCCTCAAAAAACATATTTTCTCTCTGGAAATCAGTTACTCTGAACAAAAAGGCTATCTTAAAATTTTGATTGGATGTGTTTGGGGAAACGGTGGGCGTGGAAGGGGTGTTAGCTGCCTTCCAATCACTTTCGACTATTAAAAAGGGCACTAGTTATTCCAATTTCCAATCAAATGAGCCCTTTTTGAAGTTTCTACGACAACTCCTTCGATACGAATTGCCCTGGTATGGAAAAAAAAACCAAAAATAAATAAATAATACATTGTGCCAACATAGTTTTTTACTTAGACAGCTCGATTGCGCTGCCTATGATAACATCCTGAATTGCCTAATGCTCTTTTACCTACCTCTTTTCATCCGAAAAATCAGAAAGAAAAATGAACAGAATTTTAAAGTGGAAGGTAGAATTTTTGTTTCAAGAAAAATTTCTTCTTCTCCTTCCTATGAACCGATATACATGGCGAGCCCAAGATGACAGTATTTATTTTTAAGAAACAGATTAGCCGGGATGACGGTTGAAGCCCGGAGGTCGATATCGATAACCAAAAAAGAGAGAGAAAAAACAAAAAAAAATGGCGGCGTGTTAGTGACGCCGCCGCCGGTAGAATCAGCGGCGGCGTCAGCGCGCTGATGCAAGCTCGGCGGCGCGTCGCCGTTTTTTTTCGGCGGCGCGCCACCGACTTTTCGGCGCGGCTTCGGGGTCTACTCACAGCATCTGTTTAGTCCTGTATGAAATTTTAAGCAATTAACAAAAACGAAAAGTGTTGAGTCACAAGTTTATTTAAAAACGGCATTTCTGTTTTTCTGCAGTCTCGATTATCTAAATTAAATTAAAAAAAACAAGTTTTTTAAATATAAGTAAGGAGCAACATTAGAACTTAAAACGAACAGGAATCATTCCGTATTTAAAGGGGGATGCCCCTGCTCAAAACTTCGCTCTTCATGCTAAAATATTTTAGTATTTTAAAAAAGGTTTTTATTCTATTTAAACGGCCCTTGTGTTTCATGAATCGTTCTTAAAAAAATTGGGACAAATGTCAAACTTTGGCGTAAAGAGCGAGGTATCAAGAAGGGTGAATAATAATTTTTAATACACAGAATAATTTCTGTCCGTTATAAGTTTTAATGTTCCTCCTTACTTTCAGTTGTAAAAACTTGTTTTACTTTTATTTAATTTCTGTTCGGTATTCAAATAATGCCGGGAAATTTACACGGCATTATTATGGAAGTGCGGAATTTTCCATTTATGGAAACTTCCCCCAAGAAAATTGCTCTATGATAAGTTCCTCCCGCGTAAAATCCCCTCCCACCGAACAATTCAATCCTCGCTGAAAATTCACCCCAAATAATTACTTTTGGACCATTCCGCCTGGAAAATTCGCCTTAGCCTACTTTCATTTGCAAGAATAGGTGTTTTCATTTTATTTCTTATCATTTTTAAATCATACCGAAAATTCCCCTCCTTGAGAAAAAATTCCAGGAAATCCCCCCCCCCACCCTACAAAATGGAAACTTCCACGGAGAAATTCCCCCATGAAGAATATCTCCCATATAAAGTTTCCCAATGGAGAATTTTTTTTAACAGAAAAATTCTCCAACAAAAGATCCCCACCCACAGAAAAAAACAGACAATTCCGATCCATTTGAAAATTTCCCTGAACGACTCCCTAGAACAAATCCATATGCAAAACTGAGTCGGCAAAGGCAAAGTAAGACAAATAAAAAGAATTTCGTAAAATTCCGGCAAACTCCTGCAAGTAAAACTTCCCCTTGAAAGTTCATCCAAGGAAACTTACCTCCCCTTGAAAAATTCTCCCCATGGAAGGTGCCCCCTCCCCTTAAAAAATTTCCCCTCCCCCAAAAATGTCTGTATACTTCCCAATAACCAATGCTATATGTAAACCATAGGCAAATTTCATAACTTACGGCCCTTTCCCCGGGGGCTGTGGGGGATAGAACTCTTGGTTTCCGTTCGAATGAGCCTTCTCCCGATCTGCTAGGACCATTGGGTTCGATACGATTACCCTGGAGAAAAAAACAAACAAAAAACAAATAAACACGCATTCGTGAAAAAAATACGAAACTCCACGTTTTTGCAGATGGGAGCTTGAAATCTCTATAGTAAGATTCTCTGATGTGCTGAATCTGATGGTGCAATTTTCATTAAAATTCCTTGATTTGTCGGAGGCACTTTCCCCTATTTCAAAAATCAGGCAAATTTTCTCAGGCTCCTTGCTTTTGACGAGTAACATTAAGCTCAATGGATTTTGTATATTTGGAATCAGCATAAAAAGCTCTTTTGATGTATCTATTGTTTCCAAAATTCCGTTTTTCAGAGTTTCGGTTACTATTGGGCCGAGTGGTCCTTACTTACAGTTCGTTACCACGAACTGTTTAACATTGGTTAGCTATTTACCCGAAATCCCATTAAGTTAATCCAAGCTGTGCCAATGTCCCCACACAATGATTAAAAATAGCTTATTTAGAGAGTTGTTAATATCAGTCACTTCATTCTAGAGTCCAGTTATATCAAAGAGGATCCTCATTAACGCTAATGTACTTCCACATTTGTACAAATAGGATTGAGTCTCTGGAGGAGACTGGAAACTTCTGTCCTGTAAATTGGATAATTACTTTGGCCATTTAAAAGCAGATTACAGAGTATATAGACACAGGGCATTAGACTGTTATGAGGTTTACAACAAATCATTGCTTTAAAATTGGTTTAACGAGAAAATCAGTCAAGCTCTGAATTCGGAGGGAAGTTGTACTTCGCTGAGTTTTATTTAGTGATTGGATGAAGTCGATTCTTAGCGATTCTGATGTCACTTTTGATTCCACTTAACATCATCGAAATTTGGATTTTAAGCTATTAAAATGAAACTGAACTGTGGAATTGCTCTGAGAAATGGGACTTTTCTTTTAATTCGGATGCCGATTCCAATTTGGGAAATTCCCTAACTCTCCTGAACCCATTCTGAATCATTGTCTCATCGCTAGTTTTAGCATAGATTAAGAATTACTCTTAATTTCAAAGAATTTGCTAAGTCCTGAAAGTGAGGCCATCTCAGAAGTGGGAGAAAAATATTGGCTACCACTCAGCAGCAGGAATGCAAAAGACATCATTTGGCATTTTTGTAAAACTTGGACTAGTAGTCCACCACTTTAGAGCAAGGCCGTACCCAGAGGGGGGGGGGGAGGCTAGGGGTTTGACCCCCCCCCCCCGAAATGTTTGTCTGACTCGTAAAAGTGTAACAAAAATGGATATAAACAAATTTTGTATGCGTTTTTTGAGTTTTTTTTTGTGTAACCCCCCTCTCGAATTTTTTTTTTTTTTAGTTAAACTCCTTCCGAAAAAATATCATGGGTACGGCCTTGCTTTAGAGCACAGTATATAAATTATAGGCAGTATGATCTTTCCCTATCTCACCCTTTATAGAAACCCGGACCGAGGTGCGAGTGTTCCAGAGAACGTATAAACATAAGCGACATTAGATCTTTTCACGGGTGGACAAGTCAGATTTCTCTTGAACGCGAAACTTGGCTTCAACGTTGGAACACTAAATTTTGAAGTGGCTGGGAAAATTTTAAATAGTTTCCAGGAGATAAAATTTTAAGAAGAAATTTTACGGTGGGTGAATTTACATGAATTGATATACGTAATTTCTTTATGTCTTGCTTTATCTTTGCCGATTTAATTTTACGCGTGGGGATGTTAAGGGTAATTGTCCGGGGTAAATCTTCGCCAGGATTGAATTGTCCAGAGGATATTTCTACGGGGAGGGGTATTTTTCGTGGGGGAGGGCATTTTTTGGGGGGTTAAACACAACCCCCCATTCACTATAGTAGAACCCCCTTATTGAATACGAGACGACACCACTGCTGCCATCTATAATTTAGTCTAACTCCGTACGAACACCATATATGGGCATAGAGTCCCTAGGGGCAATGGATTTCCAGGAGAAATTGATTGCGTAATCGAAGTGGGTCAATGACCTCTTTTTTCAAGGTCGATTGATTTGTTGTTGTGTTGTTGTTGTTGTTGTGCGTCCAGGTGCACGCTAGGGAGAATGTTATGATCCGATAACGGGGCCTAATTGATTGCGGAATCGAAGTGGGTCAATGACCTCTTTTTTCAAGGTCGATTGATTTGTTGTTGTTGTTGTTGTTCGGCCGAGTGCACGCTAGGGAGAATGTTATGATCCGATAACGTGGCCTAATTGATTGCGTAATCGAAGTGGGTCAATGACCTCTTTTTTCAAGGTCGATTGATTTGTTGTTGTTGTTGTGCGTCCAGGTGCAGGCTAGGGAGAAGGTTATGATCCGATAACGGGACAGGGTCAATGACACTTCTTTCAAGATCTTGTTGTTGTGTTGTGCGTCCAGGTGCACGCTAGGGAGAATGTTATGATCCGATAACGGGACAGGGTCAATGACACTTCTTTAAAGATCTTGTTATTGTTGTTGTTGTGCGTCCAGGTGCACGCTAGGGAGAATGATATGATCCGATAACGGGACAGGGTCAATGACACTTCTTTCAAGATCTTGTTGTTGTTGTTGTTGTTTGTCCAGGTGCACGCTAGGGAGAATGTTATGATCCGGTAACGGAACAGGGTCAATGACACCTTTTTCTAGGTCAATCATGGGATGTTTCTAAGCCTATTGTTTCCGGGCGAAGTTTATTAATGTCTTTGGAGTTTGTCCAAGAGAATTGTTTCCGGGTGAAGTTTATTAATGTCTTTGGAGTTCGACCAAGAGAATTGTTTCCGGAAGTTTATTAATGTCTGACAGGTGATGTCAAGGTTGATTGATTTGTCACGAAAGGGGAATTGTTTTCGGGCGAATGTTTTGACCTTAGAGATGAAGAGATTAACGCGGGAAAGGGTTTCCAAGTAATTTCAAATGTGACAGCGCAGGGATGCCAAAAACAAAAGGAACACGCAGAAATTACGTTTAGGGGTTATTTGGGCGAAAGCGTTTTAGACATTTTAGGGAATTATTTCGGCGAAACAGTTAGATACATTTTAAAAGATGATTTTAGAAGAGGTTTTAGAAGAGGATTTGAGGGTGAAACTCTGTGGTCGTTATAATACACAAGTTGTATTTGAACAGTGTTGTGAGGTCCTCTACCCCAGCCCCCAAGGGCTCCGATCCCCCTACCTCAACCCCGAAGGAAGCCCCCGGGCTCCCAAAGGACCACCCGGCCCCCAAGGGCCCCCGGCCCCCAAAGGCCCCCCGGGCCCCCAAAGAGTCCCCTCCCCATTTTTTAATACTTTTTTAAGGCTTTATTATACCTTTTCTTTTAAGGCTTTATTATATCTTTTCATAATGTCCATCCTAAACCCATTTTACAAGTTGAAGTACCCATCTTTTTCACCCCAACTTTACTATAATGCCTTTTTTGAATGCCCCAACACCAGACAATACTTTTCAAAGGGCATTTCACAATAAGTTCTTTTCATAATGTCCATCCTAAACCCATTTTTACAAGTTGAAGTACCCATCCTTTTCACCCACAAATTTACTTTAAAGCTTTTTGAGTGCCCCAACACCAGGCAATACTTTTCAAAGGGCATTTCACAATAAGTTCTTTTCTTAATGTCCATCCTAAACCCATTTTTACAAGTTGAAGTACCCATCCTTTTCACCCACAAATTTACTTTACAGCTTTTTGAATGCCCCAACACCAAGGCAATACTTTTCAAAAGACATTTCACAATAAGTTCTTTTCATAATGTCCATCCTAAACTCATTTTACAAGTTGAAGTACCCATCCTTTTCACCCACAACTTTACTATACTGGCTTTTTGAATGCCCCAACACCAGGCAATACTTTTCAAAAGACATTTCACAATAAGTTCTTTTCATAATGTCCATCCTAAACCCATTTTACAAGTTGAAGTACCCATCCTTTTCACCCACAACTTTACTATACTGCTTCTTGAATGCCCCAAGACCCAGCAATACTTTTCAATGCATTTCACAACAAGTTCTTTTCTTAATGTCACTCCTAAACCCATTTTACAAATTGAAGTACCCATCCTTTTCACACACAACTTTACTTTACAGCTTTTTTGAATGCTCCAACACCAAGCAATACTTTTCAAATGCATTTCAGAACAAGTTTTTTCCATAATGTCCATCCTAAACCCATTTTACAAGTTGAAGTACCCATCCTTTTCACCCACAACTTTACTTTACAGCTTTTTGAATGCCCAACACCAAGCAATACTTTTCAAAGGCATTTCAGAACAAGTTCTTTTCTTAGTGACCGTCCTAAACCCATTTTACAAATTGAAGTACCAATCCTTTTCACCCACAACTTTACCTTACAGCTTTTTGGGCAATGCCCAACACCAAGCAATACTTTCAAAGGCATTCAACAAGTTACTTTCTTAATATCCTCCTAAGCCCAATTTACAAGTTGAAGTACTCATCGTTTTAACCCACAACTTTACTTTACAGCTTTTGAATGCTCCAACACCAAGCAATACTTTTCAAAGGCATTTCAGAACAAGTTCTTTTCTTAATGTCCCTCCTAAACCCATTTTACAAGTTGAAGTACTCATCCTTTTCACCACAACTTTACTATACTGCTTTTTTGAATGCTCCAACACCAAGCAATATTTCTCAAATGCATTTCAGAACAAGTTCTTTTCATAATGTCCATCCTAAACCCATTTTACAAGTTGAAGTACCCATCCTTTTCACCCACAACTTTACTTTACAGCTTTTTGAATGCCCAACACCAAGCAATACTTTTCAAAGGCATTTCAGAACAAGTTCTTTTCTTAGTGACCGTCCTAAACCCATTTTACAAATTGAAGTACCCATCCTTTTCACCCACAACTTTACTTTACAGCTTTTTGAATGCTCCAACACCAAGCAATACTTTTCAAAGGGCATTTCAGAACAAGTTCTTTTCTTAATGTCCTTCCTAAACCCATTTTACAAGTTGAACTACCCATCCTTTACACCCACAACTTTACTTTACAGCTTTTTGAATGCCCCAACACCAAGCAATACTTTTCAAAATGCATTTCACAACAAGTTCCTTTCTTAATATCACTCCTAAGCCCATTTTACAAGTTGAAGTACTCATCCTTTTAACCCACAACTTTACTTTACAGCTTTTGAATGCTCCAACACCAAGCAATACTTTTCAAAGGCATTTCAGAACAAGTTCTTTTCTTAATGTCCCTCCTAAACCCATTTTACAAGTTGAAGTACTCATCCTTTTCACCACAACTTTACTATACTGCTTTTTTGAATGCTCCAACACCAAGCAATACTTCTCAAATGGCATTTCAGAACAAGTTATTTTCTTAATGTCCTTCCTAAACCCATTTTACAAGTTGAAGTTCCCATCCTTTTCACCCGCAACTATACTTTACAGCTCTTGAATGCCACAACACCAAGCAATACTTTTCAAAAGACATTTCAGAACAAGGTCTTTTCTTAATGTCCCTCCTAAACCCATTTTACAAGTTGAAGTACCCATCCTTTTCACCCACAACTTTACTTTACAGCTTTTGAATGCCCCAACACCTAGCAATACTTTTCAAAAGGCATTTCAGAACCAGTTCCTTTCTTAATGTCCCTCCTAAAACCCATTTTACAAGTTGAAGTACCCATCCTTTTCACCACAACTTTACTTTACAGCTTTTTGAATGCTCCAACACCAAGCAATACTTTTCAAAAGGCATTTCAGAACAAGGTCTTTCCTTAATGTCCCTCCTAAACCCATTTTACAAGTTGAAGTACCCATCCTTTTCACCCCCAACTTTACTTTACAGCTTTTGAATGCCCCAACACCTAGCAATACTTTTCAAAAGGCATTTCAGAACCAATTCCTTTCTTAATGTCCCTCGTAAAACATTTTACAAGTTGAAGTACCCATCCTTTTCACCACAACTTTACTTTACAACTTTTTTTCTTAATGTCCCTCCTAAACCCATTTTACAAGCTGAAGTACCCAGCTTTTTCACCAAGAACTATACTTCACAGCTTTTTGAATGCCCACAACACCAAGCAATACTTTTCAAAAGGCATTTCAGAACAAGTTCTTTTCTTAATGTCCCTCCTAAACCCATTTTACAAGTTGAGGTACCCATCCTTTTCACCACAACTTTACTTTACAACTTTTTTGCACGCCACAATATCATGCAAGTTTCCACTTCAGTTCAGATTTTTCTCAAAGAGATGAAAAAATTTAAAATAATGTTCCAAATTTTTCATAGAAGATAGAAAGTTCAAGTTATCTTCTGAATTTTATTAAAGAACTTACAGTTCAATTCTAATTTCTCCAAAGCAAATAAAAATCTTCCACCTTAGTTCTTAATTTCACAAAGACACAAGGAAATTTAAAGTTCTATTTGAAATTTTTCCGTAGAAGATAGAAAAAGCTATACCATAGTTGTGAATATTTTCCCGGAAGATAAAAATTTCTACTTCAATTTTAAATTTTCTCAACGAAGTGAAGAAAAGTTTATTCCCAATAAGATCTCCACTACTACTTGTCCCATAGTTCAAATATATCTCTTTGTCAGCATTCAAGGAAACAATGACTTTATCATGTGCACACACTTTCTTCGAATAATTCATTTTCACGTCTTTTTTAAAAAATATGGTGTAGGTGTTTATCCCTCCAATGGTAAAAAATTACTAATTTAACGCACGCAATAAACTAGATAGTCTCGATAACCTACCGTGGAGTACCACTTGGAAAGCCGCTTCCAATGTAAGAGCAATCATAGAGTACGTTTGCTACACCCGCAAGCATGAATAGTGAGAGAGAAATACAAAGTCGACCTGGGGGGATTTTCCGGCGAGTATGGGTAGGTTAGGTTAGACTAGATTAAGTTAGGTTAGATTAGGTTAGGTTAAGTCAGGTTAGGTAAGTTAGGTTAGGTTAGCTAAGTTAGGTTAGGTTAGCTAGTAAAAATCTCTCCATGTTTAAGTTAGGTTAGGTTAGGCTAGATTAAGTTATGTTAGGTTAGGTTAAGTTAGGTTAGGTTAGCCTACGTACGCGCGCGTACGTAGGCTAACCTAACTACCTACAACTACCTAACCTAACCTAACTTAACCTAACCTAACATAACTTAATCTAGCCTAACCTAACCTAACCTAACTTAAACATGGAGAGATTTTTACTAGCTAACCTAACCTAACTTAGCTAGCCTAACCTAACTTACCTAACCTGACTTAACCTAACCTAATCCAACCTAACTTAATCTAGTCTAACGTAACCTACCCTAACCTAACCATACTCGCCGGAAAATCCCCCCAGGTCGCTTTGTATTTCTCTCTCACTATTCATGCTTGTGGGTGTAGCAAACGTACTCTATGATTGCTCTTACATTGGAAGCGGCTTTCCCAGTGGTACTCCAAGGTAGGTTATCGAGACTATCTAGTTTATTGCGTGCGTTAAATCAGTAATTTTTTACCATTGGAGGGATAAACACCTACACCATATTTTTTAAAAAAGACGTGAAAATTAATTATTCGAAGAAAGTGTGTGCACATGATAAAGTCATTGTTGCCTTGAATGCTGACACGAGATATATTTGAACTATGGGACAAGTAGTAGTGGAGATCTTATTTGGAATGTGCGCCTACGTTGTCAAGACAGTGAGGAGCTAAAATCCTTTGGAGTAGTCAAGAATTTTCATCGTTCAAAAGGTGGATATGTGAAAGTATCATTTCCAGAGAAGTTAGTGCTCAAAGAGAATGCCAACTTACAAATAATAGTTGATGAAGATGGGGAACTTCTAGCTAATGGTTCTGGTAACATGTTAGCCGTTGATAGATCTTATTGTCATCTTTCCGGTGTTAGCATTCGAATGAAATCAGTAAGGAAAAGAAGGGCCTACTGCTGCACCAACATTATAAATCATATATTGTCAACGTGCCAAAACTGTTGCCTCTGTAAAAATAATGTGATAATAGACAGTGAAATTACTGGTAAAATAAAAAGAGTATTGGCAGACAAGATTACTAATGAATATAATGACAAATTGATTGGAAAATGAAGCACAAGTGAGCATTATTACCACTATTGATCATATAGTCAATGAATCAAATAATACCTAGGATGAAACGTGTATTGAATCAGTAGGTGACATTCCCAGTGGAAATTGTATATGACTCAAAATGGATGAATGATTATTCTAGTGGTTATGAACTAAGAGAAGCGAGTAACTCTAGTATCAAGAGAGAGAGAACTCGATAAATTATTTTATGGAGCAGATTCAGAATGTTCAATGTTGTTCAATGATGTTAATAATGTAAAATAATGTCTGTAACATATTTTTATGTTGTTGCTACATGTTGTTACTTCAATAAAAATATTTTATGCATTACTTTGTTATATTTCTATTATCTTAGGAAACGTTAGCATGTTAAGCGCTTAGAATATTTATTAAAAATTTGGAGATTTTTTATTTTCTTTGAAAAAAAATTAGAATTGAACTATAACTTTTTTCTTTTCTCTAAGAAAATTCAAAAGAGAACTTTAAATTTCTTTGTGTCTTTGTGAAATTAAGAACTGAAGTGGAAGATTTTTATTTTTCTCTGGAAAAATTAGAATTGAACTGTAAGTTCTTTAATAAAATTCAGACTTGAGTTAACTTTTCATGATCAACGTATAACTTTTTCTATCTTCTAGGAAAAATTTAGAACAGTAATTTTAAATTTTTCCATCTCTTTGAGAAAAATCTGAACTGAAGTGGAAAATTTTTATTTTTTCTTGAAAAATAGAATTGATCTGTAACTTATTTCTTTTCATAGGGATAGTTAGGAAAAGAACTTGAACTTTTCTTCACATCATTGAGAAAATTAGCTCCTTATCTTCATAGTGAAATATTCACGATCAATGTGTAACTTTTTCTATCTTCTACAAAAAATTTGGAGGAGAATTTTAAATTTATGTCTTTGGGGAAAAATCTGAACTGAAGTGGAACCTTTTTATATTATTAGGAAAAATAGAATTGATCAATACACTAATTTCTTTTTCATTGAGAAAATTCAGAAGAGAGCTTGAACTTTTCTCCACTTCATTGAGAAAATTTAAAATTAAAGTAGAACTTTTTATCTTCCGGGTAACTATTCACAATTAAGGTATAACTTCTCTATCTTCTATGAAAAAATTTAGAAAAGAACTTTAAATTTCTTTGTGTCTTTGTGAAAATAAATAATTGAAGTGGAAGAATTTTATTTTCTCTGGAGAAATTAGAGTTGAAGTGTGTTCTTTGGTAAAATTCAGAAAAGAACTTGAACTTTTCTATGTTCTAAAAAAAATTTGGAGCAGTATTTTAACTTTTTTCATCTCTTTGAGAAAAATCTGAACTGCAGTGGAACCTTTTTACATTATTTGGACAAAATAGAATTGATCAATAACAAATTTCTTTTTCATTGAGAAAATTCAGACTAGAACTTGAACTTTTCTTCACTTCGTTGAGAAAATTTAAAATTAAAGTAGAACTTTTTATCTTCCGGGTAACTATTCACAACTAAGGTATAGCTTTTTCTATCTTCTACGGAAAAATTTCAAATAGAACTTTAAATGTCCTTGTGTCTTTGTGAAATTAAGAACTGAAGTGGAAGATTTTTATTTTCTTTGGAGAAATTAGAATTGAACTGTAAGTTCATTAATAAAATTCAGAAGATAACTTGAACTTTCTATCTTCTATGAAAAATTTGGAACAGTATTTTAAATTTCTTCATCTCTTTGAGAAAAATCTGAACTGAAGTGGAATCTTGCATGATGACTAGAACTTGAACTTTTCTTCACTTCGTTGAGAAAATTTAAAATTGAAGTAGAAATTTTTATCTTCCGGGAAAATATTCACAACTATGGTATAGCTTTTTCTATCTTCTACGGAAAAATTTCAAATAGAACTTTAAATTTCCTTGTGTCTTTGTGAAATTAAGAACTGAAGTGGAAGATTTTTATTTTCTTTGGAGAAATTAGAATTGAACTGTAAGTTCTTTAATAAAATTCAGAAGATAACTTGAACTTTCTATCTTCTATGAAAAATTTGGAACAGTATTTTAAATTTTTTCATCTCTTTGAGAAAAATCTGAACTGAAGTGGAAACTTGCATGATATTGTGGCGTGCAAAAAAGTTGTAAAGTAAAGTTGTGGTGAAAAGGATGGGTACCTCAACTTGTAAAATGGGTTTAGGAGGGACATTAAGAAAAGAACTTGTTCTGAAATGCCTTTTGAAAAGTATTGCTTGGTGTTGGGGCATTCAAAAAGCTGTGAAGTATAGTTCTGGGTGAAAAAGCTGGGTACTTCAACTTGTAAAATGGGCTTAGGAGGGACATTAAGAAAAAAAGTTGTAAAGTAAAGTTGTGGTGAAAAGGATGGGTACTTCAACTTGTAAAATGGTTTTAGGAGGGACATTAAGAAAGGAATTGGTTCTGAAATGCCTTTTGAAAAGTATTGCTAGGTGTTGGGGCATTCAAAAGCTGTAAAGTAAAGTTGGGAGTGAAAAGGATGGGTACTTCAACTTGTAGAATGGGTTTAGGAGGGACATTAAGGAAAGACCTTGTTCTGAAATGTCTTTTGAAAAGTATTGCTTGGTGCATTCAAGAGCTGTAAAGTATAGTTGCGGTGAAAAGGATGGGAACTTCAACTTGTAAAATGGGTTTAGGAAGGACATTAAGAAAATAACTTGTTCTGAAATGCCATTTGAGAAGTATTGCTTGGTGTTGGAGCATTCAAAAAAGCAGTATAGTAAAGTTGTGGTGAAAAGGATGAGTACTTCAACTTGTAAAATGGGTTTAGGAGGGACATTAAGAAAGGAACTGGTTCTGAAATGCCTTTTGAAAAGTATTGCTAGGTGTTCATTGAGAAAATTCAGACTATTCAGACATCTCTTTGAGAAAAATCTGAACTGAAGTGGAATCTTGCATGATGACTAGAACTTGAACTTTTCTTCACTTCGTTGAGAAAATTTAAAATTGAAGTAGAAATTTTTATCTTCCGGGAAAATATTCACAACTATGGTATAGCTTTTTCTATCTTCTACGGAAAAATTTCAAATAGAACTTTAAATTTCCTTGTGTCTTTGTGAAATTAAGAACTGAGGTGGAAGATTTTTATTTTCTTTGGAGAAATTAGAATTGAACTGTAAGTTCTTTAATAAAATTCAGAAGATAACTTGAACTTTCTATCTTCTATGAAAAATTTGGAACAGTATTTTAAATTTTTTCATCTCTTTGAGAAAAATCTGAACTGAAGTGGAAACTTGCATGATATTGTGGCGTGCAAAAAAGCTGTAAAGTAAAGTTGTGGGTGAAAAGGATGGGTACTTCAACTTGTAAAATGGGTTTAGGAGGGACATTAAGAAAAGATCTTGTTCTGAAATGTCTTTTGAAAAGTATTGCTTGGTGTTGTGGCATTCAAGAGCTGTAAAGTATAGTTGCGGGTGAAAAGGATGGGAACTTCAACTTGTAAAATGGGTTTAGGAAGGACATTAAGAAAATAACTTGTTCTGAAATGCCATTTGAGAAGTATTGCTTGGTGTTGGAGCATTCAAAAAAGCAGTATAGTAAAGTTGTGGTGAAAAGGATGAGTACTTCAACTTGTAAAATGGGTTTAGGAGGGACATTAAGAAAAGAACTTGTTCTGAAATGCCTTTGAAAAGTATTGCTTGGTGTTGGAGCATTCAAAAGCTGTAAAGTAAAGTTGTGGGTTAAAAGGATGAGTACTTCAACTTGTAAAATGGGCTTAGGAGTGACATTAAGAAAGGAACTTGTTGTGAAATGCCTTTTGAAAAGTATTTCTTGGTGTTGGGCATTCAAAAAGCTGTAAAGTAAAGTTGTGGGTGTAAAGGATGGGTACTTCAACTTGTAAAATGGGTTTAGGAATGACATTAAGAAAAGAACTTGTTCTGAAATGCCCTTTGAAAAGTATTGCTTGGTGTTGGAGCATTCAAAAAGCTGTAAAGTAAAGTTGTGGGTGAAAAGGATGGGAACGTCAATTTGTAAAATGGGTTTAGGACGGTCATTAAGAAAAGAACTTGTTCTGAAATGCCTTTGAAAAGTATTGCTTGGTGTTGGAGCATTCAAAAAGCTGTAAAGTAAAGTTGTGGGTGAAAAGGATGGGTACTTCAACTTGTAAAATGGGTTTAGGATGGACATTATGAAGAGAACTTGTTCTGAAATGCATTTGAGAAGTATTGCTTGGTGTTGGAGCATTAAAAAAAGCAGTATAGTAAAGTTGTGGTGAAAAGGATGAGTACTTCAACTTGTAAAATGGGTTTAGGAGGGACATTAAGAAAAGAACTTGTTCTGAAATGCCTTTGAAAAGTATTGCTTGGTGTTGGAGCATTCAAAAGCTGTAAAGTAAAGTTGTGGGTTAAAAGGATGAGTACTTCAACTTGTAAAATGGGCTTAGGAGTGATATTAAGAAAGTAACTTGTTGTGAAATGCCTTTTGAAAAGTATTGCTTGGTGTTGGGGCATTCAAAAAGCTGTAAAGTAAAGTTGTGGGTGAAAAGGATGGGTACTTCAACTTGTAAAATGGGTTTAGGAAGGACATTAAGAAAAGAACTTGTTCTGAAATGCCCTTTGAAAAGTATTGCTTGGTGTTGGAGCATTCAAAAAGCTGTAAAGTAAAGTTGTGGGTGAAAAGGATGGGAACTTCAATTTGTAAAATGGGTTTAGGACGGTCACTAAGAAAAGAACTTGTTCTGAAATGCCTTTGAAAAGTATTTCTTGGTGTTGGGCATTCAAAAAGCTGTAAAGTAAAGTTGTGGGTGAAAGGGATGGGTACTTCAACTTGTAAAATAGGTTTAGGATGGACATTATGAAAAGAACTTGTTCTGAAATGCATTTGAAAAGTATTGCTTGGTATTGGCGCATTCAAAAGGCTGTAAAGAAAAGTTGTGTGTGAAAAGGATGGGTACTTCAATTTGTAAAATGGGTTTAGGAGGGATATTATGAAAAGAACTTGTTCTGAAACGCCTTTTGAAAAGTATTGCTTGGTGTTGGGGCATTCAAAAAGCTGTAAAGTAAAGTTGGGGTGAAAAGGATGGGAACTTCAACTTGTAAAATGGGTTTAGGAAGGACATTAAGAAAAGAACTTGTTCTGAAATGCCATTTGAAAAGTATTGCTTGGTGTTGGAGCATTCAAAAAGGCAGTATAGTAAAGTTGTGGGTGAAAAGGATGGGTACTTCAACTTGTAAAATGGGTTTAGGAAGGACATTAAGAAAGGAAATTGTCCTGAAATGCCGTTTGAAAAGTATTGCTTGGTGTTGGAGCATTCAAAAAAGCTGTAAAGTAAAGTTGTGTGTAAAAAGGATGGGTACTTCAATTTGTAAAATGGGTTTAGGAGTGATATTAACAAAAGAACTTGTTGTGAAATGCATTGAAAAGTATTGCTTGGTGTTGGGGCATTCAAAAAGCTGTAAAGTAAAGTTGTGGTGAAAAGGATGGGTACTTCAACTTGTAAAATGGGTTTAGGAAGGACATTAAGAAAATAACTTGTTCTGAAATGCCTTTTGAAAAGTATTGCTGGGTGTTGGAGCATTCAAGAAGCAGTATAGTAAAGTTGTGGGTGAAAAGGATGGGTACTTCAACTTGTAAAATGGGTTTAGGATGGACATTATGAAAAGAACTTATTGTGAAATGCCTTTGAAAAGTATTGCCTGGTGTTGGGGCATTCAAAAAGGCAGTATAGTAAAGTTGTGGGTGAAAAGGATGGGAACTTCAACTTGTAAAATGAGTTTAGGAGGGACATTATGAAAAGAACTTATTGTGAAATGCCCTTTGAAAAGTATTGTCCGGTGTTGGAGCATTCAAAAAGGCAGTATAGTAAAGTTGTGGGTGAAAAGGATGGGTACTTCAAATTGTAAAATGAGTTTAGGAGGGACATTATGAAAAGAACTTGTTCTGAAATGCCTTTTGAAAAGTATTGCCTGGTGTTGGGGGCACTCAAAAAGCTGTAAAGTAAATTTATGGGTGATAAGGATGGGTACTTAAACTTGTAAAAATGGGTTTAGGATGGACATTAAGAAAAGAACTTATTGTGAAATGCCCTTTGAAAAGTATTGCCTGGTGTTGGGGCACTCAAAAAGCTGTAAAGTAAATTTGTGGGTGAAAAGGATGGGTACTTCAACTTGTAAAAATGGGTTTAGGATGGACATTATGAAAAGAACTTATTGTGAAATGCCCTTTGAAAAGTATTGTCTGGTGTTGGGGCATTCAAAAAAGGCATTATAGTAAAGTTGTGGGTGAAAAGGATGGGTACTTCAACTTGTAAAATGGGTTTAGGATGGACATTATGAAAAGATATAATAAAGCCTTAAAAGAAAAGGTATAATAAAGCCTTAAAAAGTATTAAAAAATGGGGAGGGGACTCTTTGGGGGCCCGGGGGGCCTTTGGGGGCCGGGGGGCCCTTGGGGGCCGGGTGGTCCTTTGGGAGACCGGGGGCTTCCTTCGGGGTTGGGGTAGGGGGATCGGAGCCCTTGGGGGCTGGGGTAGAGGACCTCACAACACTGTTCAAATACAACTTGTGTATTATAACGACCACAGAGTTTCACCCTCAAATCCTCTTCTAAAACCTCTTCTAAAATCATCTTTTAAAAGGTCTCTAACTGTTTCGCCGAAATAATTCCCTAAAATGTCTAAAACGCTTTCGCCCAAATAACCCCTAAACGTAATTTCTGCGTGTTCCTTTTTTTGGCATCCCTGCGCTATCACATTTGAAATTATTTGGAAACCCTTTCCCGCGTTAATCTCTTCATCTCTAAGATCAAAACATTCGCCCAAAAACAATTCCCCTTTCGTGACAAATCAATCAACCTTGACATCACCTGTCAGACATTAATAAACTTCCGGAAACAATTCTCTTGTTCGAACTCCAAAGACATTAATAAACTTCGCCCGGAAACAATTCTCTTGGACGAACTCCAAAGACATTAATAAACTTCGCCCGGAAACAATAGGCTTAGAAACATCCCATGATTGACGTAGAAAAAGGTGTCACTGACCCTGTTCCGTTATCGGATCATAACATTCTCCCTAGCGTGCACCTGGACGAACAACAACAACAACAACAAGATCTTGAAAGAAGTGTCATTGACCCTGTCCCGTTATCGGATCATAACATTCTCCCTAGCGTGCACCTGGACAAACAACAACAACAACAACAAGATCTTGAAAGAAGTGTCATTGACCCTTTCCCGTTATCGGATCATAACATTCTTCCTAGCGTGCACCTGGGACGCACAACAACAACAACAACCAGATCTTGAAAGAAGTGTCATTGACCCTGTCCCGTTATCGGATCATAACATTCTCCCTAGCGTGCACCTGGACGCACAAACAACAACAACAACAACAAATCAGTCGACCTTGAAAAAAGAGGTCATTGACCCACTTCGATTACGCAATCAATTAGGCCCCGTTATCGGATCATAACATTCTCCCTAGCGTGCACTTGGCCAAACAACAACAACAACAACAAATCCATCGACCTTGAAAAAAGAGGTCATTGACCCACTTTGATTACGCAATCAATTAGGCCCCGTTATCGGATCATAACATTCTCCCTAGCGTGCACCTGGACGCACAACAACAACAACAACAACAACAAATCAATCGACCTTGAAAAAAGAGGTCATTGACCCACTTCGATTACGCAATCAATTTCTCGGAAATCCATTGCCCCTAGGGACTCTAGCCATATATGGTGTTCGTACGGAGTTAGACTAAATTATAGATGGCAGCAGTGGTGTCGTCTCGTATTCAATAAGGGGGTTCTACTCACTATATTCATTTATGTTATTTTACTGTGTTCATGGCCAGTATATTTGGCTTTAAAATACACTTATCTGTCTATCTGTCTAATATGCAGAATAATTGTACAAAACACATTTTGCATGCAGACCTGTTATGCTTACCCCCCCCCCCCCTAATGTGCATATCTATAGCAAAAATTTATTTCTAAAGTAACGAAGAAACTAACAAAAAAAAACGATGTGTTCTCGAATTTTATACAGCGTAAACTGGAGTGAGTGACGCATAATACACAAGTACCAAAATTCCATCCCCCTACGGAAATTAAAAAAATAAAACTCAAATAAAAT
The DNA here is from genome assembly GCA_027921565.1 of Artemia sinica. Taxonomy (NCBI): domain Eukaryota; kingdom Metazoa; phylum Arthropoda; class Branchiopoda; order Anostraca; family Artemiidae; genus Artemia; species Artemia sinica. Next base: position 55,238,364 of record CM051271.1, on the reverse strand, counting down.
TCTCAAATTTGGAAAGCCTTGTTTTCCACGGGGGTATTTTTTTTTTTGGGGGTGGGGGGTATTTTACGGGGGTATTTTCCGAGGGGGGGGGGGTATTTTCCGCGGGGGGGGGGGGGTATTTTCCGATTCGTGGGGGTATTTGCCAGGGGGGTATTTTCCGCGGGGGGGGGGGTATTTTACAGGGGTATTTTCTGAGAGGGGGGTATTCACCGAGGGGGTATTCACCTAGAACCGGTAAAAGAACCAATCCGGTTATAAAAAGGCGGAGCTATCTGTCTGCCCAGGAACAGCATTTCCAGCTTCAGTACATATCTGTCGTTCAGCATCAGTTAACTTCTAAAAAGGTGAGGCTATTTTCCTCTCCAGGAATAAAGAATACTACGATTACTACTACTAATACAACTAACAATTTACCGCGATATCTGGCCACATGACTCTCGCACAACCACACATGCTCCTCTTCCATCCAAATCTTTTCCAAGCTTCACTCTCTACCCCCTCCCATGCAGCCCAGTTTCTTTTTAAATACTTTCTTAGGACCCTTTTCCACTCTATTTGGGGACGACCTGCTTTTCCTTGGCCCCAAAACGGATGGCCAAAAAGCAAAATCTGCGACAATCTATTCTTTGTCCATAATATTCGGTCTAGCTATCTAATCCTTTCTCACATAATAGGTTTAAAAAGCGCAATCAAGGTTACTTTTGATATATGAGGCTATTGAATTTATTAGGAAATGAAGAATGCTTAAAATATTCTAGAAAGTATACAATTTTTTTTTATTTTTTTGTATTTTATTTTGTTCGCGCTGTTGTATTGTTGTTCCAGGCAGTGTTTTGTGTGTTGCCATGACCCTGTTGCTTTTTTTGTAATAAGTATCTATCTATCTATATGCTCAGTAAAAAAAGAATTACTCTAGTTTTGAATAATAAATTACCCTCAAGATGACTCCAATTTCAGAAACATAGGTTCTTTCAGTTTCAAGAAGTTCTGTCAGTATATGACCTCGTTTCACTTTTAAGGCTTCGCCATCGGTGTTTGTTAAAGAGTCAACAGAGTTGGTCATTTCTTGACGTGATGCACTTCGCAGTCGAGGTCTTATTAGTTCTTGAGGTTTGACAGCATTTACAGGAACTGCAGGCTCTGGTGTTACAGGTTGAATAGGTTTGGGGGGTCGTGAAATTATTTTCTTTAGGGAGGATCGTCTTCGAGTGCACATGACTTGCACATCTTCAACTCGCTTTAAAACCTAAAAAAACACCAAAAAATTAAAACTTTGTAAAAAAGATAAAAATACAGTAAAACATAAAGACCCATGCTTGAATATACAAGGGTGTTTATGAGTCATAGGTCTATCAGCAAGCTTGTTGTTGATGATATGAAGTTGAAGCACGTAAGCATCGAGAACTTCTCACATTTCTAACATTTAAAAAATTTGGCCAATTCTTTCTTCAGGGGCGTAATTTGCTACGGGGCAGAGATGGAAACTGCAAAGATAAGCCTGCATAATCCAAGCATCCAGAGAAACAGATCAGTTTTATTAGAAACAGATGTTCTAACATAACTTATCAGCTATTGGGCAGAGATGGCTACTGCTAAGATAAGCCTGCATAATTCAAGCATCCAGAGTAACAGTTTTATTTAGTCTATATTTGCCCTTATGGTACTATATGGCTAATTTTTCCCTGTAATTTTCACTTGACTTGGGAAAATTGGCTCTAACTTTGACCCCCCCCCCCCCAAGATTCTGATGAAATTGCACCACTGATTTCCTTGAGTTAGTCATGCAATTTATCATATTTATCTATTTGCTTGAATCTGTCCCTGTCCATTGTAGGGGCATTCCTGTGCATATGCTTTATGAATTTTAGATTAGGTGGGGGCTGTCCAAAATAAGAAAGAGATACCTTTCCCAAATGCTGGGGCAAGACTTCTAATTGGAGACTACGAAAAATTTACTGCTGATGATTCGGCACTTTCCTTGGATATATTATTTCGTTTCGCGCTGAAGAAGATTGGCGTTTGTCCTCTCGAAATATTCGCTTTGTTGTGTTTTTTTTCAGTATTTTCATTTGGCCTTTAAAAACCCCATTTCTGCTCGTTTTTCTTTCTTGGTAGGGAATTCAAAGAAGAAATTTTTCGAAACTGGACTTAAGTAGTCGTCATTGGCATCTGACTGGTGTACAATAGTTCAATTTTAAGCCGGGTTAACTTTGGAATATATTATAACATTGAGAGTGCAGACATATATGGACTTTAACACTGGTTTTAATGATTGCATATGATGTTTTGATGGACATTTGTTTTTACCTGGATAATGGATTAATTTCGGCTATGTTTTGGACCAAGACTGTTTGGGGCTGAGCTAAGTAAAATGATAATGTTTTCGCATTCAGCTATTCTTAATTTTATCCAATCAAACATTCGATCGGGTATTGATGATGAAGTTATTATTAGTCATGCAGTGGAGTTTTTTTCCTGATAATATTCTGAAAGACGCATAAGTTGATTTATGGGCAGGAATATATCCTAGTAGCAAAACAGCACGAAGCAGACAAGGTGATAATGCTTCCGCTCGGCATGTGAAAGATATGATTGATTTGCTTCGGAAGTGCGAAAATGAGGAGCTAACAGTGCCAACGTACGTAATTATTTAACCCACTGAAGCGCCTGTAATTCCTGCTGTTGCTTATCATAAACTTGCTTCCAAAATTTGTGCTCTGGATAGTACCCTTAACTTCATCAAAGAAAAGGTAACAGCTTATGATTTAAATTTCCGTCACTTCCCATTCCTTATGGTAGTCCTCATATTGAAAGCACTGCCACCGTTATCATTTCAAAAGTGCCTACTAAACTTGCTTCCAAAATTTGTGCTCTGGATAGTACCCTTAGCTTCATCAAAGAAAAGGTAACAGCTTATGATTTAAATTTTCCGTCACTTCCCATTCCTTATGGTAGTCCTCATATTGAAGACACTGCCACCGTTATCATTTCAAAAGTGCCTACTAAACTTGATGACCCTTCAAAACAGGCTCAGTCTATTAATAAAAACCCTGGCCATGAAGCTATTCACAGCATAAAGCCTTCTGGCGATAAGGTGTTTGTTCAGATTAGTCAATCTGCAGCAAAGATCTTCAGTGATGCGGTTCCAACCGTATTGAATAGTTGTGATGTCATGATGCGCGAAAAGAAATTTCATGGCATTGTTAAGAGGGTGCCCGCTAATTATGGGGCGATGATTTTTAAGGAATGTGAAGGTGTCATCGACGCTGAACGTTTGGGAAAATCCCTGGCTGTGAAAATTATCTTTGGTGATGCTACAGCCCAGAGTAATAGCCTACGACTCGGGCTCAAGGCGGGTTATGAATCATTACGGGTCTATGAATTCCTGCGCCCGCCCCGTTGCTATCATAATATTGTCAATCTCCCAACCACATGAAAACCAAATGCGATAAGCCAACAGAATGCAGCCGCTGTGCCGGCTCTCTTGGATGATCCCGTGATTCCCCCTGTGTTTTTGATCCAAAATGCGCTAATTGTGAGAGTAATCACGCATCGTATAGCCTAAAATGTCGTATTCTGCGTGATATCCTAAACAAACGTGTGATTCGGAAATGACTGTCGAACTGCTCTTTTAATATCAATGGCAGGAAAAATAAAGATGGCTCATTAATTAAAAAAATGAATGATTTTGACATTTTGTTCTTGCAAGAACATTTACTTCCTGCCATCTCCGTTTGCTCTCTACGAAGAAGTAGCCACCATATTGTCTTTACTGCCAATGCCCGAAAAACAAAAGGCCGACCTTCCGGGGGCCTTGCATGTATTATCAAACGATTAACTACTCCTTTGTCACCTATCTTATTTCATTCCTCTGGTAATATTATGGCAATACGACTTGGTCACCTTGTATTTATAAATGTATATCTTCCCTGCGATCAGAAACGTCTAGCTTCACTTACTAAGTTCTCTAATGCCTGCTCATCTCTTAAAACTCTGTTATGCAGTATTGAAAAGCATGGGTATCGTTGGCTAATGATAGGTGACTTCATTTGGGATGTTCATAGCTCCTCTACTTGTACCAACATAGTTTTAGATGTCACTGCATAGTACCCAAAGCTCTTAATTACAGTTATATTCATAATAGTGGTGCTGTGGCCAATATTGATCATTGTATCTGCTCCACCGATGTTCCCTGTTCTGTCGTTAATGTTAACGAAGACGAACGTGATTTTGACCACCTTCCCCTTTTCCTTACTGTGACATTAACCGCGGATCCATCTGATTATCCTTGCGCTACTAATAAAAAATGGTGTGTGAAACGAGAGTGGAGCAAAGCCAATTGGCCTTTATATATTTCTACCCTAAGAGCTCTGTTGTCCTGTGTCAAGATCCCTTTTAATCTACTGTGCACGAGTGTTTTTTCACCTTAAGCCGGAGTGCAACTGAATGTTTATTACCTTCGCTTAAATGAGTGCATGAAACAAGCTGAGAATGTGGCTGTCCCCCTTGTCCGGGTTAAACTCAAAACTCGAAGTCCAATTTGGAAAGAAGACCCGGGTCTTAAAGCCGTCAAAAATCGTGCTAAATTCTGGCTTCGCATTTGGATTGCGTGTGGGCAGCCCTTGCGAGGCCAAGCTTTTGACATAAAAAGTAAGAAAAAAGCGGAGTTTAAACGGTATCTTCGTTTGGTTCGATATAATACTTATGAGTTCCCCTAAAAGTGCAGTACAATGGAAAGATGTCATTAATGCGTCTAAATTTGATTCACTAGGGACCAGTGATATTATCCCAGATTCGTCTCAGCTTACTACTAGTACTTCTAACAACTCACTGCAGCACTAAGCCGCCTGAGGACAACACAGCTACACACGCTCCTCCTCCACCCAACCTATTCAAAGCCTCCATTTTTACAACCGCCCACGAAGTTCAATTTCTTAATCTTTCCTTTAAATCTTTCTTTATGATGTCCTCCCACCCCAGACGCGGACGATCTGCTTTCCGTTTAACCCTAGACGGTTGGCCGAAAAGAACAATCTTCAGCAATCTGTCCTCCTTCATCCGCCCAACGTACCCTAGCCACATCAACCTTTCTTTCATTATAGCCCTAGAGAGCGGTATTGAACCACATTTTTCGTATAGCCTATTGTTTGAAAAACGGCCAGTCAGCCGGGTACCCAGTCTTGGCTTAGGCATTATAAAAATGATTTTTTGTAAAATTGAGTAGGCTATAGTATTCATTATCATTTTCAGTGCTTAGTTCCCCTCTTCGTTCTTTATTCGGGAGCTGTAATTTTTCTAAATTTTTGCCACCTAAAGTTTTGCAACGTCATGTTATTCCTGTCTCAATTAAAAGAGTTGTTAATTGTATGCTTAAACTTAAGTCTAAATCGAGTGATCTTGATGGGATTAGCGCTCACCATTTACGTTGTGATTGTCCGGAACTAGTCGCTCAGCTCTAGTTACTTTTTCAGTTGTGTTTATGTTTGTCAATGGTGCCTGATTCCTTCCTTTGCGGAAAGGTAGCTTCGATTCTTAAACGTGGAAGAGACCCTTTTGATTGCAGTTCATATAGGCCTATCACTGTTGCCTGCAATATTAGTAAGGTTTTTGGATATGTTCTGCTCCCATAGATTATTGAACGAACTGCAAAAGACTCAAACCAATTTGGATTTCAACCCCGTATTGGATGTCAACATGCACATAAGGTTTTAGCTTCAACTCTTTATGATGCCCAGTCTAAAGGTTATGAATTACATATTCGCGCTTTGGATTTGTCTAAAGCGTTCGATAGTATTTGCCATGCACAAATGTGGCACTCTTTGTCAGAGTTTGGAGTGAACCTTTCTGTCATACATGTACTTAAATTTTGGTATAATAATTCGTTTCTTCGTTTAAAATCTGGGACAGGGTACTGTGGTAATATACCAGTTCAATCTGGAGTACGACAGGGTGGGGTGCTATCACCTTATCTATTTAATGCTTGCATTTAAAATGTGTTATTAGGACTCAAGCCTTCGTATTTTTATAATTTATCTGATGTGTCTTATATTGCGTATGCGGACGACCTGCTAGTTTTAAGCCGAACCAAGTCTATTTTGGCATTATCGGTGCAACGCATTTCTATGATGTTTCGGGATGTTGGTCTGTTTTTGAATGTTGATAAATGCGAATATTTAGTTTTCAATCCCAAATCATCAGCTCATAATTTGTCCTGTGGATCCTCAGTAATTCGCAATGTTACGAGTTTACGGTGGTTCGGAATTAGTATTTGTTCTACACTCACTTTTTTGCGACTTCAAGTTCTGAGAGATGTTAAAGAAAAGTTGAAGATCGGATATGCGAAAATTGTACCTAACCGTGGAAAAAAATTCACGCCGAGCTTTAGCTAAAATGCATTCCACATATTGTGACTATTCTGTCTTGTTTTTAAGCGGAATGTATTCGTTATTGAAAAAGAATCATTTGCGCCAGATCCGTATCGCTTATTTTAGATAATGCAAATTTTTACTGTGCCTTCCCACTTCATATCGTAATATACGTATTATTGAGAAGTATGGTGCTACCGACATTATCCAATTGTTTGAATTGCTTAGTAATAATTTGACAAGAAATGCCTTTGTGTCCCTAGGCCCAAACCATAATATTATCCGTGTGTTTTTGTCAGTGATTAAGGTTTAAGTTATCTTTGTTTCTGTGTATTTGATTTTTCTTCCTTTTAGTGTACTTTACTCCGCTTATTTTGTATAAAAGTGGGTTATAAATAAATTATTATTAATTAAGGACAAAGTATGATGCGAACAATTATAATTATAATAATAAATTTATGCTTTAGTTAATAGATATAGCATTGCTATAATCATAATAATCATAGCAATAATGGCTAACAATATCACAAAACTAATGTAACCAATAATATGTTGAAACAATATAAGATGAACAACGATTATAAAACATAATAATAATAAATAATAATATCAAATAATTACTATATCAGTGATGGCAATTAAAATTAACAACGAAAAAAGAGTGATGGCAACAATAATAATTGCAATGATAACTTACTAATTTATTAAATAAATATAACATTGTTATTATTATAAAATCATAGGATTATTGTTATGATTTATAACCATTGTTCATCTTACATTGTTTCAATACATTATTGGTTACACTAGCAATATAAAAAAATAATTTAGACAATAATTTGTTTTAAAATGTAAGATAAAATGTAATAATAAATATTAACAATAATAAAAATAATAATATAAAATAATAATGACATCAGCGATGGCAATAATATTAATGATGGGCAAAAACACGACATTAAAAAAATAGGCGGACATTGCTACTAAAAGAAGAAAGTAAGGTTTTTTATTACGCTATAGGTCCTGAATTGTCATAGAAAGAACCTGTTGGGGAAGTGCTACCATACTTCACTTCAGTGTTAGAAATACTTGTCATAAACAATACCATAGACTGGGTAGAGAAAAACTAGTAGCTTTAAGATTCTCGCAGCTCCAAAAAAATATTTTTGGATAAGCAATAGCCCGTTATGTCTCATTAATGTAAAATTACCCAAGTTGATTACCCAAGAAAAATGCCGAAAATTCTACGATTATCCTAAAAACTACCTAAGACCAGATAAATAAATCCTGACTTCGTACTCTCCTATATTTAAAAAGGATATAATCTCTTAGAAAAAAAATATTACATTAATTTTCATATTTCATTGGTGGAAACTGCTCAAGTTAACTACCCACGTAAATTATAAAAATTAGCCAATTATCCTAAAGACTACCCAAGAACAAATCTTATACCCAAGAACAAGCGAAAAAAATCGTATGACTTCATGATTGAACAACCCAATAGTTCTGAAAACTAGCCAACATCTGACAAATTTAATCGTATGACTTCAAAATTACGGCATACTTACTAAAGATAGGATCTTTTGTAAGGACCCTAGCCCATTCTATTTCATTTTGGATAAACTGTAGAAGTTGACTGCCCAAGAAATTAACCATGAATATTACCCAAAATTACCTAATTGTCCTAGAAATTACCCACAATGAGATAAACATAGATTGTACGACTTCTGAATATCTACATCTTACAGAAAAGAATATATTTTTTGGAAAAACGCTGGTCTATTTTATTTCATTTTTGAAAGAATGCCAAAGTTTATTGCCCAAGAAATTGCCGGAAATTATTCAAATACCATGAAAATTACCCAAGACCGGATAAAGTAGATCGTATGACTTTTTTATTCTTGCATCTATGCCAAAGGTAGCATTATTTGGAAAAATATTAGCCCGCTCTATTTCATTGTTAGAAAATTACACAAGTAAAAAACCCAAGACAGTACACAAGACAATTACCAAAAAATACCCAATCATTCTAAAGACCCCCCTAGACGGGATAGCATAAATTATAGGACTTCAAGATTTCTGAATATTTACCAAAGCTATTTTCTTTTGAGAAAACAATAGCTCGTTCTATTTCATTTTCGAGAAATTACCCAAGTTGATTACTCAAGAAATTACCTAAGAAAATTACCGAACAGATTACAATTATCTTAAAAACTACCCAAACCAACAAAAAAAAAAAATAACTTTATGCCTTAATGATTACCACATCTTTACACAAGATAAAATCTTTTAGAAATTCATCAGCCCAAAATTACCCCAGCTGACCCAAGGAATAATCCGAAAAAATTGCCAAAATTTACCCAATCGCCCTAAATGTTAACCAAGACTATGTAAATAAACCGTATCAATTCATGATTCTAACCTTTTCACCACAGACAGCATCTTTTGCTAAAGCACTATCCCATTCTGTTTTGTTGCTGGAGAATCACCCAAGTTGATTGCTCAAAAAATTACCCAAGAAAATAACCAACATTCATCAATTGCCCCAAAAAGACAAAATAAATCTTATAAAATCGTGATTCACGCGTTTTTAAAAAAGAGCATCTCGAACCCTTTTCATTTCATTGTTACAAAGCTATCCAAGACGATTATATAGGAAATTACCCAAAAAAATAACCCAAAATTACTCAATGAAAATAAAAAGTATCCAAGACAGGAAAAATAAATCGTACGTCTTCTTGATTTTTGAATCTTTACCGTGGTTAGAACACACAAAAAAGAAAAACCGCCAAATTCTATTCTGGTATTGAAATTGCAATTATCAATGTTTTCTCTAGACTACACTGTTGACCGAATCTAACAAAACTGAGAAACTCAAAATTTCAAAGTTTTCATAACAAATAGAATAAAAAAAGAAAAAGAAAAAAATTACCATATTTAATTTCACTGCTTAAAAATATATTTTTTGAAGATTATTCTATGCGAGATACGTCATTTTCATTATGTTTTATGATTGCCAGGAGTTTATCAGAGATGCTAGAGTATTTTCTTAAAAAAAACTGTCATGTTCTATTTCAGAGACGCACGCCGGGTGTTGAGGAGCCTCTGGTCCTGCCCCCCCCCAAAAGAAACCCAGATTTACTTAAATTTACGGGCACTTCATATTAAAACAAACAACTAAACTTCGTTTTTTATTATTGCACACCCTCCCAAAATTACTATGGACCTGCCGGTTCTATTTCATTGTTGTTACAAATGCATTTGCATTACAAATGCAAATTACAAATGCATTACAAATGCCAATTACAAATGCATTACAAATGCAAATAACAAATACATTACAAATGCATTACAAATGCATTACAAATGCATTACAATGCATTACAAATGCATTACATTGCAAATGTATTACATGCATTACAAATGCAATTTACAAATGCGTTACAAATGCATTACATGCATTACAAATGCAAATAACAAATGCATTACAAATGCATTTGCAAATGCAAATGCATTTGCTTCATTTAAGCTCACTAACCCTTTCGTTTTTCTCAAAAGCAGAATTTTATCCCAAAATCTTTATTTATAACCCACTGCACAAACAATGTGATAAAAAATGGAGTAAAGAGAAGAAAGAAGAAAAATAAATACACACAGCACTTAAAGTAAAATAAACAAATAAAAAGAACATTCAGTTAAACAAACGAATAATAATAATATATTTCTTACCACTTACAAAAGGGAAAAAATTGAAGTACCAGGAAAGAAAAGAAAAAACTACAAATAAGCAAAAAATACACAAAAAAGAAACAACAAATTAGCTAAACAGGTGGATAAGACGATGGTTAGGACTAAGACGGATTGGTGCCTCATCAATTAATTTCGAACTTAATTTTTCCACTGAAAGAACAATATCTGTTGCCTGATACGGACTCATTAACCTCCGGTTCCGGAATGATCGCGGTAAATAAAGTAAAAACTTGCAATAGCGATAGTAATCCGTCTTGGCCCTTTTTACGTCACCTTTGTTCAGAAGGATATATACATCAGAGCAAAATAACACGGAATGGTCGCAAAAACTCGAGTAAAGCTTTGTTAGCGCTTGTCGGCGGATATGTCTACTATTTCTAACAATTTTAGGATATCCCACTTTAAGCTTATTCTTAACATCACGAATTGTTTGAAACCGAAAAGAGCTTAGTGAATTGCAGACAGAGATCCAGAGCCATCGACAAGAGGTGACTTGAGGTATGGAAAAAGAGCTGCAATCCAAAGGATGAGACGAACTAATCCCATTAAAAATAAGATATTCATATTTATCAACATTAAGGAACAACCAAATACTTGCAAATGCAGCGGCGACGGATCGGTCAGAACGCGCTAAACCCAAACTCAGTTCGGCTAATAAGAAGCAAGTTGTCAGCATAAGCTAAGTATGATATGTCTGTGAATCCCGTAAGGCAAGAACTACGTATACCAGACAAAACATGTTCAATAGAAGCAAGAAAGATATGGGGAGAGAGAACTCCCCCCTGCCTAACTCCACACTTAACTGGTATATGTCCAAAAAATCCCTACTTCCTGACTTTAATCTTAGATATGAATTTGAATACCAAAACTTTAGAACAAGAATCACAGACGCATTCACACCGAGTTGACCAAGAGCATAAAAACCTTGGGCATGGTAAATACTTTCGAATGCTTTAGATATATCGAGGTTACAAAAATTAAGATTATAATTATTTCGAGTGGCTTCCTTAATAAGCTGCGCTAAAACGCGGAGAGCATGGTGACAACTCAAACCTGACCTGAATCCAAACTGGTTAGCCTCATAATTTGGAAATTCATCAATGTGTGGAAGCAATACATACTCAAATATTTTACTTAGAGTACAGGCGACAGTAATAGGCCTATACGAATTACATGAATATAGATCTTTTCCTTTTTTTAGTATAGAAGTAACGCTTCCACATAAAAATGAATCAGGGACAATAGACCTAGAAAGGTACATTTGAAATAATAACTGGAGATGTGATACAAGTTCAGTGGAACGCGGATCAAGATGAGCCGCACAAATACTATCAAGGTCACAAGGCTTTGACTTCAACCGTCGAAGAGATTTCACAATATTAGATTTTTCAACAGGAATAATATGTCGTTGGCTCACCCTATTAGGAAGAACCTTTGCCAGTAAAGCAGAAAAACGGCTATGAACAGCATAATTAATCCCGGAAAAGAAGCGTGTATAGTGATTAATCCACAACAATCTTGGAATAATATCACTGGAGGAAGAATCTTCGAGTTTTGACGCATTCAGCACAATTTCCCACTGTTTACCGTTAGACGGGAATTCAGCGCCCGAAAACCGAACTGCAAGAAGATGGCGCTTATAAGCCAATTTTGTTTTCTGCTTGATGCTTAAAAACTTGCCCACTAGAAGGTCTATCGCAAGCAAACCACAACTTTAACCAAAACTTGGCTTGGTTCTTAACTTTCTTAAGTTCTGGATCATACTTCCAAAAGGTCTTGCGGGTGTTAAGTCGCACGCGAATAAACGGAACAGCTATTGCTTCTGCTTGTTTAATTGAAGAGATGATATTTCTATAGTAAGCATTTAGCTGACGGTGATTAGCTTGATTCCTTCTCTACGGTGCTGAAAGTTGGCCGGCAGCTGCTTCTGTTCGTGATGCCATAGATGTGGCCCAGACAAATTTCCTAAGACAAATCGAAGGGATCAAGTGGTACGACTTCGTCTCAAACATCCGATTGCTGACACTAACGGATCAGACCCCCAACTTTCGTCAGCTCGCCATAAGAACTCTACGGTGGCATGCCAGAAGAACCACCCGCCAGCATACTTTTCAATTTTGATCCTCCTCAACATGGCTGGAAACGCTTCCGTGGAAGATCCCGGTTCAGATGGAGGGACAGCCTTACCCAGTACTTCTCTATGATCGGTACTGATCTCCAAGAAGCAGTCACGCTTGCGCAGGACCGTTCGGAATGGAGGCAAAGTCTCATCTCTCTCTACACTGGACCACCAGCAGGAGCCTTAAGTCAAGTAAGTGATTTAGCTGACCACGGACATCACTGACAAAATAACCGGCACCAAGAAGATGAAAAGGCACATATATACTGGATAGCAGCAAAACGAGAGTCGAAAGATAGAGTGACCAATTTGCATTACCTCAATCCCGTTTGCAAGTCCATTTTTGAGGCTTAGGAGGAGCACTGAAGCTGATTGTAGATCTAAGAGATGGATCAAAAATAAGAGGGAGGTGGCCACAGTCTCTCTCCTCATCGTCAACATGAACATCAGAGGAATGAAGAAGGGACGAACACACACAATGGTCTAAATCAGAAACTGCACCACTATTAAGGATATATGAGAAGCTGCAATCTTTATTTATAATCCTATGCGCAGCTGGTAGAGCATTTGGCAGGGTTTCCGAACTACTGGATGGTAAATGAATGTTGCAATTCAGATCACCGGCATGTAGCCATGTGTAGCCAAGACATTCGATGCCACTAATTAGACCTTGTAGCTTATCACAAGACTTGGCAAAGCTAGAGAACAACTGTACCGACTTTTTATCATGCGGCAGGTAAGCATTTATTAGGACAGTGTCATCAAGACTTACAGCTAGAAATTTCTCAAATGAGTGGTAGCACACCGGGGATGAGTCTGCAAGAGTCCGTCTGATATAACACGCGAGACCACCAGAAGGCCTACCCCGAGTCCGTCTAGCGTTGGTACTAAACACAATGTGATCACGATTCCTTCGCAAAAATTTCACGCTACAGGCAGGAAGCGAATGTTCCTGCAGGAAAAGGACACCAAGACGGCTCAACTTTTCTTCCTGAAACCTATGATTTCTTAAGTTTTATTTTGATTTTTTCAAAATTCAAAAGTTTTTAGTCCAATATCGCATTAATGTTAGCGTTGCCACGTTCTACCATGAAAATAAATAAATGGAGTTAGTTTAATTAAAATTGACAACACTTCCCGTCCATAAAGATTCTAACATTAAAATCCGTTGATTCACAAAGGCACCTCCACAAGAAACACCTTCACACCAGCACCTTCACAAGAAAGCCAAACCTTTTTAAGCTGTTTGGTTTCTGCACAATTAATCAAGAGTTGCATAGCTGCAAACTAAGGTCTTTCATTAAAACTGAATTTCCGTTTTTTTTTTAAAGTCATGTACGATTATGCTAGTTTTCAATAAAGCAGCAAAAAACTCTCAGATATTATTTTCACTGTCCTTGGTACTTTCAGTATTTAATCCACTAAATTCAATATTTAAATATAAACCTTTTATACTAAACTATATTTTTTACCTGCAGTATAAGAGCCCTCGACTCAGGTACTGTTAATTCTTGAAGATACGTTTCCAGCCTTTCAATATCATTTGAAGTTCTTAGAAATACCTCAATGTCATTAATTCCTGCTTCTGCATGCTCAATGGTTCCATACTTTTCTAGCGGTTGTGAAGCAAGAAGCTCTACTCCCGTTGCACACCATCTGTTGACCTAAAATAGAAAGCTTTAACATATCCTCAAGAAAAAGCATAACTGACTTTTTAAAATGCTTTAAATATGCCTCCAAGGTAATTTGTGTAAATGATACTTATAAAATAATATAAAGGAATGGCCGTATCTAGGGTTTTGTTCGGGGTAGGGGGAGTAGCAGACGCATTTTTATGGGGGGATGTTAGCGGAATTTTACCTGCGTTCTTACGACAAAGATATCATTTGGAGGAATATTTGGGGGGGGGGGATTGGCAGCCTCGTCTCTCCTTGATGTGCCCCTGAAAAGGAATGATCTAAATAATGTGAAGGATAATGGTTTCATAATTATATTAAGGGTTGTGCATAATATTTCTTATGAATGATGTATTTTGTTTTCAAGTATATTACTGCGCAATTGTAAATCTGTATATTAGAAAAAAAGTGAAAAAAAAACAGAAAAATTAGTCTTTTTCAAAAGAAAGTAAACAGCAGTATTTCAGTCTTTTTAAGTTCATATTACCTTTTTGAAATTTCTTTTTGAAAATCTTCTAAAAATAACGGTTCGAGTCCAAGTTAGTTTCTTTTCTTGAAGTATATTTGTGTTCCAAATACTTGTTGAAAAAACACATATCAGGGTGGCTAATATTTCTGTTTTTTTACGTTTAAATTAATTTCATCTTTTGCTCGTTTTACGAAATAGCTTTAAGTGGCTTTCACACTACATATGTTATTTTCTATCCAAAGTGCTTAGGCTACATTAAGTTAAGTAAAACATTTTATCTCGGGTAATTGTTTAATGCAATTATGCCACAGTTCATTCTCTTGAAATTCAAACCACGCATTGAAAGGACGGAAAAAATCCTTCCATACAAGGCTAACAAAAAAACACCGAAAAGAATCAGGATCATATGCAAAATCATCCCAGTCATAAGCAAAATGATCAAAAATCAAAATGTGGAGTGAAAATTCAAGCTCTCATGGGGATCTTATGGTTATTGCAACCAGGACGGCTTATGATAAAAGACTGTGTGAATGGTTTTCCAGAAAATTTTGACTAAATTATAATTGAAATTTATTAACTCATCCATAAACTGAATTTTGTCGGTACTATTTTGACTTTTGCAGAACGTAACATAAACACGAGCCTACTTGCCTACCTGCGTCATGAAGAAAATTTGCTTCATAAGATTACGTAAAATAACGTATTCTTTAGTTATACTATCGTGAAAGGGACTAAGGTGCGGTGTGAAAACCCTCTTAGGGCTGGATATAGAGCTTCTTCCAGCGTTTTGAGAGTGTACACTTTCAATATTTTGTTACGAACGATAGGCTGGCTATTTCCAACAAAAGGTAACGTTTTTTTAGAAATTATTTTAAATTGGCAAAAGAAGGACTTTAAGAGAAGAATTTTTTGTTTGGCGTAGCCATCAAGCAAGATTGGATGAGCTTAACCGTTATCATTTTTGATAATCCACTGTTGAAAATATCCTTTTCGTTTTGTCGAACTCTCCAACTTAAACAAGCCAGTGTAAAAAAGACGACCAAAATGATCGTTAATTAAAAAATAATTCCAGGCTCAAAGCTGATGTGAAGTACGCTGGTGTTTAAATACGGTCGTTTATAGTTTAAAGGCGCTGCATCTGTCCAACCCTTCAATTAGTCAGTGTAAAAACGCTCAAAATCATCATTAATTTAGTAACAATTCCTAGTTCAAAAGTTGGTGTAAAGTTTGCCCATGTCTAAATACGGCCTACCCTTTAAATAGTCACCACACAAACACTCAAAATCATCATTAATCCAGAAATAATTTAAACTTCAAAAGTCAATATTAAGTTCTCCCGCAATTCAATGCGGCCTTTTTCAGATTAAAAACTCTGTATTTAACCAATGCTTTGAACAGTCAACCTATAAATCTTATAATCATCATTAATCTAGAAATAGGTCAAAGTTCAAATGTTGGTGCGAAGTTCACCCACACTTAAAGACGGCAAAATAGCGATGAATATGCGCTGCTTTTACACCATAAAAACAACAACAGGGAATTTACCTAAGATAGTGAAGTTTGATTAAACCTTAAGAATATTTTGGCTCTATATCATTAACTGTTCTCAGCAACTTACGTATATAAATAAAATCAAAACTTATTATAAAATATTTTTCAATTTTAAGCATCCCATTTTATTGCTACTTTTATTTTGATTTTATGCACAGTTTTCTGAGGACGGCCCTTGGATATAGAACCGAAATATTCATAAGGTTTAAAAAAAATCCATATTAGGTAAATTCCCTGTCATTTTACCTGCTGTTGTTTTTATCTAGTCTTGTCTGGTACGCTTGTCTGACCCTTTAAATGATCAGCGTAAACTTGTCATAGTCATTGAAAATTGAAAATTGTCAATAATCAAAAAAATAACTCCTAGTTCAACATCTGAAGTAAATACACCTTTATTGATTAATTCCGCCTGTTTTATCTTCAATAAATATTGGGTCTGTCCACCCTTCAAATAATTAGCATGAAAGCTCTCAAAATCAGGATGAATCTAGAAATAATTCAAAGTTCAAAATCTGGCCTGAAATACGCTCTATATTAAATAAATGTCTCTTCTGGTGTTTTTGAAAAACACAGTGTCTCTCCATCCTTTTTTCGACTTGGTTTAGCACTTCAGTAAAATACTTAGAAAAAAAAAATCGATTAGGGAATGGTAGACACATAGTTTTCCAAACCAAAGAACTTAAAACACACTGCAGTCTCTTCCAGGATATGCTTTTACGAGGGACATACTCCTAATGGAAACTCTGAGTTTGAGAATTGTAGGACGAGCGGATAGTTTTCTAGAAACTTTAAAGATTGTCTTAAGTTGAAGAAACTTTTTAGACCATCTTTACTCAAGTTCGCAATCTCTTAAAAAACAATTGAATTCATATCACATTTAGAAGTCATTCAAATACGTGTTGTCTTGTCTCATATCCCGCAGTTCGTGCTCGAAGACAGACACACCTTCTCCAACAAACTGATTAAACAAACAAATCATTATAACAGTTATGTCGTCATGGACAAAGTGTTATCTTTAAAAATGAGAAAAATGTATTTTGACAGTGTGG
This sequence comes from Artemia sinica, assembly GCA_027921565.1. NCBI lineage: Eukaryota > Metazoa > Arthropoda > Branchiopoda > Anostraca > Artemiidae > Artemia > Artemia sinica. The sequence continues at coordinate 55,221,385 of CM051271.1, read as the reverse complement.
TTTTTATTTGTCAAAACAGTTTGCTTTCTCAGACAAACTGCAATAAGCAACTTGCATTAATAGTAACGGAAGCTCTAAATTGAGGAGTTTTGATAACATACGAGAAAAATTTAGAAAATTTAGAAAATTTTCTCGTATATTTAGAAAAAAAAATTTGATTTTTATGATGACTAATGATGAATTTCGGTTCGTTTTTTATTGACATATCTTTTTCATAGACTATTAATAAAAATAAAAAATAAAATTCAATTTCCTTCAATTGTTTTGACTATTAAATCGAAATTTTTGACTATTAAATTTCCAATCGAATGAGCCCTTTTTGAAGTTTCTACGACAGCGCTTTCTATAAAAACCTTATATTCCCCCAGGGTATAAATTACAACCATTGCCCTGAGGGCTGTGGAGGGTTGTCATCCTCAAAGACCTAATTTTCAGAACTTTCAACTACGTTGAAAAAAATGACTATCTAAAAATTTTGATTGTATGTGTTTGGGGAAAAGGTGGGCGTGAGAGGGGGGTTAGTTGCCCTCCAATCACTTTCAAATATTAAAAAGTTCACTAGTTCTTTCAATTTCCAAAACAGTGAGTCCCTTCCGAAGTTTCTATGACAACTCCTTTTTTAAGAAGTGCCCTGGTCTAAAAAAAAAAAAAATAATACATTGTGCCCACATCGCTCTTTACTTTGGCACCACAATTTCTTTGCCTATGATTATTTAAGAAACTCAAACATAAAAAGAACTTAAATTACTATCAATGAATAAACGAAACCAAAAACGAACAGAAATTGAAATATTAAACTTAAATGAAACATAAGGATATGAGATACAGCTATAAATGAATAAACGAATCCTAAAACGAACAATAACTAAACTGAATAATCAACTTAAACTTAAAACAAGCAAAAATCACAACAAAAGGAGTAGAGCTACCGACCACTAAACCTTCTAAAGGGCACAGCGTCATTTGCGCTTTACTGAAAACGATTTGCCTTTCGAGAGTTTTTTTTTCTTATTTGTCCTAATATTAACGCCAACACAACAAAACTAATATCAAAAGACTAGTTAAAGTTTAGAAAAAATTGATGCTAGTCCACCCTCTCCCTGTCAAACTCTCTGAACGGCTTGAGGGTAATTTTCAGTTTATTAAAAATTACATTGATTTTGAATAGTATGGTTTTTCCCAATATGTAATATGAATTCCTAGAAATCTCATTTTTTTTTTATTTTAGTACTGTAATTATAAAAGAGATAAAGTTAAAAATACAAGTTGTTTAAATGCTGCTGTTTTAAGATTAAAAAAGACTGTCCATTCCTTATGAGAAACGGCGTCATATTTCAGCAAAATACAATGGAAAATAACAGGGAATAGTAGAAACTTTTTTTCAAACAGTAGAACTGTAAGTAAGGAACGATGCGGCTAAATAGTAACCGAAATTCTAAGAAACAGAGTTTTGATAACAATATATACATCAAAAGAATAAAATTTTGATGCTTATTCAACAAGCACAAAATTCATCAAGTTTAAGGTTACCCGTCAAAAGTTACGAGCCCGAGACAATTTGCCCAAATTTTGAAAAAGAAGGAAATACCCCAAAACATCAAGTGACCTTAATGAAAATCGGACCATCATGTGTAGCATATCAGAGAAACTTACTGTAGAGGTTTCAAGCTCCTGTATACAAAAATGTGGAATTTGCGTTTTTTCCCAGAAGAATGATTACGGATGCGTGTTTATTTGTTGTTTTTTTCCCCAGGGGTAATCATATTAAACCAGGGATCCTAGAGGGTCGGAAAAGGTATTATTTGATCGAAAATAAAACGTTATAGAGCCCTTTTTAAGTTACCAAAAATATTGGAGGGCACCTTAGCCCCCTCCAATGCCCCTTCTCCACATAGTCATCTGATTAAAATTTTGAGATTGCCATTTTGCTCAGCATATTTGAAAGATCTATTAATTATTTCTTTAAGGATGACTTCATCCCCCCCAAAGTCCTCAGGGAAGGGCTGCAAGCTTTGCCCATTTGAACTTTGCCCATTGTTTTGTAGGCTATAGTATATATTATATATTTATAATATATATACTTTAGTATATATTTGAAAGTAAACAGATATTTTTCAGGGGGATTTTTCTGGTGGAGGGAACATGTGGGAGGACCATTCCGAGGAGGAATTTTCGTGAGAGAAGGGAATTTTCCATGAGGTGGAGCTGGATTTCCCGACACTACTTAAAAAACGATCAGAAATTAAAAAACAAGCTTTTTAAACTGAAAGTAAGGAACAACATTAAAACTTAAAACTAACAGAAATTATTACTTATATGAGAGGTGTCCCCTCCTCAATACTTCGCTCTTGACGCCAAAGTTTTACTTAGAACTTCTAGAAAAGCATATTATTTTAATAGCTATTCTTAATTAATTGGAACAAAAAGTCAAACTTTAGCGTAAAGAGCTAGGTATTGATGAGGACGCAACCCCCCTCATATACGTAATCTATTCGTCTTAAGTTGTAATATTGCTCCTTACTTTCAGTTGAAAAAAAACTTGTTTTTTTTATTTAATAGATGTCAAGGAACTGAGAGCGCATTGCAGTCTCTCTCAGGATATCCTTTCATGAGTGACATAATGTTGAGAAAAGCTTGAGTCGGGAACTTTCAGGAAGAGTTGATAGTTTTCTAGAAGATAAAAGAACTTTTTCAGATCATTTTTATTCAAGGGGGTAATAACTTAAAAAAAATTCCATTTGAACCTAAATTCCGTTTAAAAATTAGTCAAAGAATCGAGGTTCAACCTGAGATTTGAAAAAAATGCTCAATACTATTTTCCGTACCACACTTAAGAGAAATATCTTTTTATGGGGTTAAGCGCCACCCTTTCTAAGGCAATAATGTTTGAAGCAGAGGGGCCAGATAGGGCACGTTTGCACCATTTTGGCACTTTTTTTAGGCATTTGCACACTAATTTTGGTACTTTCGCATTATATGGGCCCCTCTAAAGAAGTCCAGCAAGAGATGCTACAGTCAAACGGGAAAGACGCAATGAAAAACCTATTTTTACAAGATGACTCAATACACCGCAGTAGAGAAATACATTGTGAAACGTGGTTTTAAGATATTTAAATTGTTGTTCTTTGGTGTTTTTTTTTGTGGGGGGGGGGAGGAGGAAGGTACCTTGGTTGAATCAGTTTACGTATTTAATATATGCTATGCTTTGCCCCCCAACCCCCTAATGTGCAAATATATAGCCCAAATTTGTTTCTAAACTATTATAGTCATCCTATTTTATTTTATTTCGCTAGCATTGACCGAACTTAACTTTTTAGAAAGGCTCATATAATGCGAAAGTACCTTAATTTTTTCAAATCGGTGCATGTTTTGGTGGGAAAATCGTCCATTCGGCACATTTTTACAAGAAAAAGGGAAGTTTCTGTGCATTTTCACTTTATGCCGGCGCAACTTTAAATAGACATTTAGCAACACTGGTTTGAAGTAGTATGTATTTATCTATTGTTCAGTGTGTAAACATTCTATCTATACTGTTTGGTATGATTAACGTCGTTATGTTCCTTTTTTTTTCTCTTGTACTGAGTCATTCCGTACTGATTGCATTGTTTGATCGGTTAAACGGCTTTCACACTTCGTATGTAATTTTCTATGATAAGTGGTTAAGTTTCATTATGTTAAGTATAACCTTTCATACTTAAGCAAGTGCTTTCAATCTGGGCTGACGTAAAAATCCTTAAGACAATCATAATCTTGTCTGAAATCATCACAACCATCATAAGCAAAGCAATCGAATATTAGCAACGTAGAATCAAAAGGGGATTCAAGCTCTCAGCAAATAAAAAGGCTTTCTGGGAAAGCTTTTAAATTTTTTCCAAAATTTACTTGCAAATCCAAAAATTTGGTTCTGTTGTTGCTATGTTAAGCTTTCCCACAACGTAACATAAATTTACATAATGTAAAATTCAAACTAGAGCTTGAGGCTGCCTACGTTACGGATAAAATTTGCTGCTGAAGATTACATAAAATAGGGTGAAGTCTTAAGCTATGCTAGAGTAAAAGTGTGGCGTAGTGAGAAAGAACCATTAAAAAGAAAAAAAAATTATGTATGAACTGTTTGAAATAGCCAATTCTTTTCGGCGTCTGTCAGCTCGAATTAAATTAGAGGGAGGTTTCAGAAATAGCGCATCTTTTAAACTAACCGTCATAAATTGTCAACCAAATAATTTAGAAAAATAATTAGAGGAGACGTATTTGAAGCTGGAATCCTATTGTGGTCTATTAGGGATATTCTTTGACGAGAAATATATCCTTAAGGTATTTGCTACCTTAGAGTTTTTTTCAAGACTCAGCATCGGCTGACCGTCTTGAAGATAAAGGTCCCATTAACGAATTCTCCCAGGGGACCAAGAGCTCGAAAATCTGTGTTTGACAATGAAACTTGATTGAAAAGACAATGAAATTTTGCGTCCACTGTGCCAGCAAGGTTTTCAATCAAAGTGGATAGCCCTAAAGGGAACTCCCAAAGCTGTCAAATTGCTCGAATGATATTTCTTTGAGTCGATTTTAGCGTTTTCTTAGCAGGCATGCTACAACATTTTTAGGGACTGCCCTTTCCTAAAATGTTTTGATCTGACTCTTGTTTTAGGAGTTATGGGTTTTTATATTTCTTAACATTGGATGTGATCGTCTCTTACTAGGTTGCTAGCTACCGCTGCAACCCGGATTAAAAAGCAGACTCTGCTTAGTTTAGTCGAATAAAAAAAATATTAAACTTTCTAATGATGTAAATAGCACTAAAACACAATATCTCTGTTTCTGGCACAAAACGGGGAAAGTTAATTTGTTTTTCTAAGATTTCTTGGAAAGTGGGTATTGATATATTTTTCATTTTCTTTTCTTTTTTGTCTATTTTTCAAGCCCTACAAATTATGGCAAAACATCCTGACCAATTCTAAATAGTTTGGCCTTACAAACTGAAAACATTTATAATAAACGAGATGGGGCGATTCTTCAAGAGGGCATATCAACTTAAATTATAGCAGATAAACTGAATATCTCTATCTCCAGCACAAAACAGGAAAAGTACAACACTTTTTCTATGATTTCTAAGGACAGTTCAAATTTAAGTTTCAGGAAGAGCTGGTTGTTTTCTCAAAGATTAATGAATCTTTTTAGATCATCTTCAGTCAAGGAGGTAATATCTTAAAAAATCATTTGAATTCATTTCTATTCAGACATCAGTCAAAAAATGAAAGATTTATTCTTTCTACTTGGCTTGAAAAAACAAACTTTCATTCCAAAGTTGTAAGAAGGATAATAACTTTTTATGGTATTAAGGATATCTTTGGCGTTGGCTTTGGAAAGCTTCGGCTCTGATTGAGGAGAACTTTTGAATCATTTTCAGTCAGAGTAGTGATTATATAAAAAAATAGATTATTTGAATTCCTAATGCTTGGTAAGGATTAAATATCTTCAATTTGAGTTCTTTTCTGTGTAACTAAGGAATAGACAGAACATATATTTAATAAATGTGAATTTTATTGCCACATATCAAAATACTTGAAATGGGAGTTCCCAATTTAAAGTAAATATTAGTGAAGGTGTTAAGTGCACCTTCAGAACACCAGATGGGGTCAGAACACCAGAACCTCATGATAGAAACATTTTAAGTTATACAAACATGGTTATTAATGGTTTTCTTCAAAATGGGCAACCTGTGTTCGGCTTTAATTGAGGAGAACTTTTGAATCATTTTCAGTCAGAGTAGTGATTATATAAAGAAATAGATTATTTGAATTCCTAATGCTTGGTAAGGATTAAATATCTTCAAGTTTGAGTTCTTTTCTGTGTAACTAAGGAATAGACAGAACATATATTTAACAAATGTGAATTTTATTGACACATATCAAAATACTTGAACTGGGAGTTCCCAATTTCAAGTAAATATTAGTGAAGGTGTTAAGTGCACCTTCAGAACACCAGATGGGGTCAGAACACCAGAACCTCATGATAGAAACATTTTAAGTTATACAAACATGGTTATTAATGGATTTCTTCAAAATGGGCAACCTGTGTTCGGCTTTGATTGAGGAGAACTTTTGAATCATTTTTAGTCAGAGTAGTGATTATATAAAGAAATAGATTATTTGAATTCCTAATGCTTGGTAAGGATTAAATATCTTCAAGTTTGAGTTCTTTTCTGTGTAACTAAGAAATAGACAGAACATATATTTAATAAATGTGAATTTTATTGCCACATATCAAAATACTTGAACTGGGAGTTCCCAATTTAAAGTAAATATTAGTGAGGGTGTTAAGTGCACCTTCAGAACACCAGATGGGGTCAGAACACCAGAACCTCATGATATAAACATTTTAAGATATACAAACATGGTTATTAATGGTTTTCTTCAAAATGGGCAACCTGTGTACATTACGGCCCCATCATCAAAGACCGGAACACAAAATCAGCTATCTCCAATCAATCATCTCTTCTTCAATAATTTTTCAATAAAATTTCAATAAAACTTTTTATTCAATAAAATTATTATATTTATTATAATGTTATTTTATATTGTAAAATATTATAATGTAAAATTATTATAATGTAATTATTATACAAACATGGTAGTTCACCCAGTCCAAATCATCCCCCACAAATCTCTAAGACACAGAATATTCAGGAAAAAAGAAACTAAAATGCTAAAATGGCCATCAGCTTCTACGAAAAGAATATCTTCCTGACTATGAAATTTTTTCTGTTGCAGTGAAAGTGACCCTAAATGAAAATGATAAAGAATTCCCTGAAGGCTCCAAGCTTTTAAATTCATTGCTGGTGGGGATGGCCATAAAAAGTCTGCATTTGAAAATATTTTAGAGTTCCAAAATGGTCATACATGCAGAGTGTGTAAAAATGCCTCCAGGGTGGACCCACCCCCAAAGCCAATGGGTAGACAGTTCCAAGTTATATCCCGGGACATATAAGTTTCTTATGGAACGGAAGTTCGTATAAACTTCGGATGGGGCTCATTTGGTTGGAAGTAGGAAATTAGAGTGCCCTTTTTAAGAGTCAAGAGTGATTTGAGGACAGTCAGCCCCCTTCCCCCGCCCATCATTTTCCAAAATAAACATACAATCCCATTTTGGAGACATCTATTTTCTTCAGCATTGTTGAAAGATCCAGTAATTATGTCTTTCGGAACGGCAACCCTCCTCAGAGCCCCCATGGCAAGGGTTGTAAGTTATGTAATTCGTTCATTGTTTACATATTATATAAGTTAATGGAGAAAGTATGCATATCTGACCTTTACTTTCCTATAAAACAAAGGGCAATCAGTTGAGATTTTCAGAGAATGTTTAGGGGAGTTATGAACTGAATCAAAACACGTTCTAGAGTTCTTCCTTTACTATAATTAAATAAAAAAAAACAAGTTTTTTTAACTGAAAGTAAGGAACGACAGTTAAAACTTAAAACGAACAGAAATTATTTCGTATAACTAAAAAAGAACTAAAACAAACTATAACAAACTAAAACAAACAAATTATAACTAAAAACAAAACTTGCATATTAATTTAACTTTTCTTGTGCTAAATGGCTTTCCAAAAAACCAATACTATACAGAAATACCAATACAGAAATTATTCCGTATATGAAAGGGGCTGTCCCCTCCTCAACGCCTCGCTCTTTACGCTAATTTTTTTTAAAATTTAAAAAAAAAATTGAAAATTTTAAAGTTTGACCTTCTCGCAACTCTATTTTTTAAACAATGAAAAAATTAGCGTAAAGAGCGAGGCGTAGAGGAGGGGACAGCCCATTTCATATACGGAATAATTTCTGTATTGGTATTTCTGTATAGTATTGGTTTTGGTTTTTTGGAAAGCCATTTAGCACAAGAAAAGTAAAATTAATATGCAAGTTTTGTTTTACTTATTCAGTAACGGTAAGCCAAAATAAAAGCTGCATTAACTAAAAAACGATCAGAAATTAAATAAAAAAAACAAGTTTTTTTAACTGAAAGTAAGGAGCGACATTAACACTTAAAACGAACAGAAATTATTCCGTATATGAAAGGGCTGTCCCCTCCTCAACGCCTCGCTCTTTACGCTAAAGTTTGACTCTGTCTCACAACTTTATTTTTTAAAACAATAAAAAACTGAATATGATGGTGTGATTTGCTGAATGTGTGAAAACGCTGAATATGATGGTGTGATTTTCATTATGGTTCTATAACTTTTAGGGGGTCTTTCCCCCTTTTTTTGAAAATCAGCCAAATTTTCTCAGGCGCGTGACTTTTGATGGGTAGCACTAAACTTGATGAAAATTATATATTTGAAATCAGTATTGAAATCTGATTTTTTGATGTATCTATTGGTATCAAAAAACCGTTTTCTAGAGTTTCAATTACCATTGAGCCGGGTCGCTCCTTACTTACAGTTCGTTACCACGAACTGTTTGAAATCGAAAAAAAAATAATTAATTTTCGGGTGTCCTCTATTTTGAATTAAGAAATTAAAATTATTACTCAGACACCATTAATATTTTTGCAGTTTACATAATAACTTTAGCGATTCTGAACTGAAAACTAAAATAAATAAAAAAAAAATTATGGAAATATAGCACAACATTATAGAGATACACACTTTAGGAGTTAAGCCAAAAAAAAGTTTGGTTGCAGGAGACAATTATAAATTTCAACTGAAAGATGAAATAAAATTATTTTATTTAAAATTTTCAGGAATTATTCTAGTTTCAGTTGACGAATCAGATTTTTTGTTAAGCCCCCTAAGAATTACTGCATTTTACGTAACTGCATCTACATGCTTTTTATAATATTAAAAATCGTATTTTGATTTTCGTATGCAAGAAGATATTAATAACATTTTCTACTATAGTGTTTTACAAAAATAAAGTTTTTCGTAAAAATTTATTTTATTTTAAATACTATTATTTTTTTTAATTATAAAGGTACTAAATGTAGCAATTTCCTTTCAAATCAGCCATTAAACAACTCTGTATGCTTTTCCAGTGCCCAGAAGCTGAAAAAAAAACGGAAAAAGAGATGCCGTCAATGCAGAATATCGTTGTTACAGCCACTTTTCTTGTTGTTTTCAGGCCAATGAATTTTCAACCCAATTTCAATTTTCAACCCAAACCCAATTGGGTTATTCAACCCAAGGGACTGTAAGTTTCTTATATAGGGTTAGTTTCCTATATAGTCTCCTATATAAGTTTTCTATACCAGTATAGTTTTCTCTACAAGTTTCCTATATGAATCTTATTTAGATTCAAAACTGAGGACTAAAATATTTCCCATTTTGATCTTCCTATTTTTTGAAATCCCGTTTTATCTGTCGTATGCAAGATGATGTTAATAACATTTTTTACTACAGTGTTATACATTATGGCCCGGTACCCTAAAAGAGTTTGCCAATTATAATACTGCCACGAATAATAAGGCTATCAGTATTAATTAATATTTCAGTTAATATGAGCTGGAGTTCGTTCTTTGTTTTAAAACTCTTTAAAAGATGCTTTAATTATATTAACTTTTGGTTACTATATTTCATGGTTTCTTCTTTACTGTGTTTCTCACATCCTTATAACCATCATTTTGATGTCCACGTTTATATTGAACTATCAATGAGAAAGTGAGAGCTTACCGGTAGAAAATGTTGCGGCTGAACAGTTTTGCTCTTTACTTCTTTAATATATCATAAAAAAAACAATTCATATTTTGTGTTCTTCTTAAAACTCAAAATTTGAAACAGCAGCAACAGCTGGATACAGCAACCGACAGAAAAGTCAAGTTAATTATGTGATGTGTCAAAATAAAATGATTGTGTATGGCTTCACAAAAATAACCTAGTGGAATTAAAATCTAAGTTTTAACATGGAAGCATGTGATAATATTCTCGATTTGTCTCTTCCCTAACATTAAACCGCCATATATAATAGCCCTTGACAGGCAAGTACTTAGGATTTTCTTGGGAGGGGGGGGGGTGCAATTAAAAAAAATCAACAATGTCCAGTAATAAAAAGACAAACTTTAAAAATTCCTTCCATATAAAACGCCCAGAAATTCAAGTAAATTCCGGATTTCAGGGGGACCGGGCCTTGGGCAACCCTTATAATTTAAAATTTTTTAAAACCCTTAAAAAAGCAAAGAAGTTTCTTCTGCAAATTTTTGTAATTTTAAGTCCGTGAGTATCTGTAAGAAGTAAAACTTGTGAATACAAAGATATAAACAACCGAAGTAACAAAAAATAAATAAAAGAATAATATATAAAAAGTGGATAACAAGAAGAATATAAAAAGAAGAAGAATGATAACAAGAAGAAAATAAAAAGAACACAGAATATCGATAGATGAATATAAGAAGCCGGACGGACTATTGTCATATATATCTAATATATATATATATATATATATATATATATATATATATATAATATATATATATATATATATATATATATTATATATATATATATATATATATATATATATTATATATATATATATATATATATATATATATATATATATATAATATTAGATAAAATACATAAATGTATAAAACTGAAAAAAGTATAAATGTTTTTACTTTTATAACTTTAATAAATCAAATAATATTAAATTTTTGGTTACTAAACATCGGTATATGTTGATTACTAAACATCAGTATCCAGTACTACAGAAGGAACATGACTTACCAGACAGGTTTCTGTGTCAACACCCATTTTCTGGACCAATCAGAGAGAACGAATACGGTGGGTTCTTAATATACGGTAACTTGTTTATCATAGCTATAGCAATCATATTCAATATATGCCAGACGGGTTTCTGAGGTTAACAGCCTAGCTGGTTAACAGCCAAGCTCTCGACAATTAGTATTCAACGGAAAGTTTAATGATTGCATACGGTATTAGATATCAAAAAGTTGTATAATTTACGTAAAAAAAACTCAATTTGCGAAAAAGATATTCCATTGGCATAACTCTGCTCTGAATGATCTTAATTGGTGATTGATAATAGGGGTGAAACAGAGCTCGATAATATTTTTAATTGGATTGTATGAGGTGGTAAAAAGGGTTAAACTGCTTACCAGTTAAGGTAAGTCCGAGGGGTGGTGGTAACTCTTACGTAACTTATCATAAATTTGGAATAACAACAATGGTATCAATCTATGGAAACAATTACTCTTTACAAGGTGATCATGGGACTTGACTTAACTTTACTTCTCGGCTATGTTCTGTATAATATATAACTACCATTTGAGCAGTGTTGCCAATATAAAATATGCAATAGCATTGGGATAAGCTAAAAAGTTGAAACTAATAGTCACATGCGCCAAGATGACCTTATGGCTTGACCTAGCTTTACTCCTCGACTGTGTTCTGTATAATAAACAAGCTTCAGTCGAGCAGTGTTGTCAATATAAAATATGCCTTAGCATTGGGGTATGCTAAAAAGTTGGAACTAATAAAGATGTAGATGCCAAGAAGAGAATTTTAATAAAGAAATTCAGAACAATCCTTAGAAATCCTTAGAAATCAACTAGTGAGATGATTATGGGTTTGAACCATCAAAGACCGCAACCACCAATGACCCTAACCAGCAAGTACCTCAACCTCCAAGGGTCCCCTATCCCCAACCTCCAAGGGGCCCCCTCCCTCCAATTTTTTGGGCCCCTCACCCTCCCCATTTTTTATACTTTTTTTGAGCTTTTTTTGAACTTTTTTTGTTTTATTTTATTTTATTCAAAAAATATTTTTTTTATTTTATTTTTTTAAACTTTTTTTACATGTCTAAGAATAACATTAAACATACTTAAAACATAAAAAATTCACATTTAATATTTTCCGAATTCAAAATGAGAATGATATAGATATTTTAGTCGTGATTATTACTATTAGAAAAATAATGTTTGCAGTAGAAATTTTTTTTTGGACTGAATTTTTTTGAACTTGGAAAATTTTTCAACTTTTTTTTTATGAATCTTACAATGATATGAAATATTCTTGCGGTTGTACCAATCGTACTCTATGGTTGCTCATAAACACAACGTGGCTTTCCCCGTGGTACTTTATGGCAGGTTATCGACACTACCTAGTTAATTGCATGTATTAAATCTGTAATTTTTACGCAGTTGAAGGATAAACACATAAGTCATATCTTTAAAAAGTGAAGATGAAGCATTTTAAGAAAGTGTGTTCACATGATAGTGTTATTGCAGCATTGGATGCTGACAAGGAGAAGTATTTGAACTATGAAACAAGAAAAAGTGGTAGCACTATTGAAAACGTATGCGTGCATTGTCATGACAGAAAGAAATTAAATTTCTTTGGAGTACCAAAAAATTTCAACTCTTATGACGGCGGATATGCTAGACTGAGATCTCCAGAGATGATTGCACTCAAAAAGAATGCCAACGTAAAAATAATTTACGTTGGATTTAAGTGTCCTAAATTCGAAGGGACTTATCACCATCCTGACGACGAGGTAAGGTTCTTCGCGCACTGGTTACCTAGAGACATACCTGATCATGATAAGTGCATAAGACACGGTAAAAATTATTCTATATCATGGGATCCTTGTTTGTGGATGTTTAACAGTGAACTGTAAGTGTTATTTTTATGTAAATGTGTTTTTAAAAAAAAAAATCTTTTTTAATATGTTTAAGCAATAAATATCTTTACTCGTCTTTATTCTTTAGAATATTTCTATTCATTCGTGAAATTATGAAAAATTTTTAAGTAAGTAACAATCTTTTTCTAGAATTCACCTCTTGGATATACAATTCGGAAATTTCATTGAAGAAATTATGAAAAAATTGTAAGTAAGTAACAATCTTTTTCTTGAATTCAGCTCTTGGATACACAATACGGAAATTTCCTTCAAGAAATTATGAAAAAATTGTAAGTAAGTAACAATATCTTTCTTGAGGTCGACTCTTGGATACACAATGTAGAAATTTAATTCAAGAAATTATGAAAAAAAATGTAAGTAAGTAAAAAACTGGTTCTTGAATTTGCCTCCTGGATAAACAATACAGAAATTTCATTCAAGAAATTATGAAAAAATTGTAAGTAAGGAAAAAGTCCTTCTTGAATTCACCTCTTGGATACACAATACAGACATTTCATTCAACAAATTATGAAAAAATTGTAAGTAGGTAAGAAACTCTTTCTTGAATTCACCTCTTGGATAAGCAATACAGAAATTTCATTCAAGAAATTATGAAAAATTGTAAGTAAGTAACAAACTCTTTCTTGAATTCACCTCTTGGATAAAAAATACAGAAATTTCTTTCATAAAATTATGAAAAAACTGTAAGTAAGTACCAAAATGCAGAAATTTCATTCAAGAAATTATGAAAGAATTGTAAGTAGGTAACAAACTCTTTCTTGAATTCGCCTCCTGGATACACAATACAGAAATTTCATTGAAGAAATTATGAAAAATTGTAAGTAAGTAACAAACTCTTTCTTGAATTCACCTCTTGGATACACAATATAGAAATTTCATTCATGAAATTATGAAAAAATTGTAAGTAAGTAGCAAATTCTTGCTTAAATTCACCTCTTGGGTACACAATACAAACATTTCATTCCAGAAATTACAAAAAATTGTAAGTAACACACACTTTCTTTAATTCACTCTTGGGTACACAATACACAAATATTCATGAAATTATGAAAAATTGTAAGTAAGTAACAAACTCTTTCTTGAATTCACCTCTTGGATGCACAATGCAGAAATTTAATTCATGAAATTATGAAAGAACAGTAAGTAACAACCTATTCCTTGAATTCACCTCTTGGATACACAATACGGAAGTTTTATTGAAGAAATTATGAAAAAATTGTAAGTAAGTAAAAAACTCTTTCTTGAATTTACCTCTTGGATACACAATATAGAAATTTCATTCATGAAATTATGAAAAATTGTAAGTAATTATCAAACTCCTTCTGAATTCACCTCTCGGATACACAATACAGGCATTTCATTCAAGAAATTATGAAAATATTGCAAGTAAGCAACAAACTCTTTTTTGAATTTATCTCTTGGATACACAATACAGAAATTTCATTCATGAAATTATAAAGAATTGCAAGTAAGTACCAAACTCTTTCTTGAATTCACATCTTGGATACACAATACAGAAATTTCATTCAAGAAATTATGAAAAATTGTAACTCTAGAAATTGTACCTCTTCAAAATAGAAATTATGACGAGTAGGCCTTTCTTTTTCCCTTTGCTTTCATTTGCATGCTAATACCCGAAAGCTGACGATAGGGTTTAACACTGTGTAATATGTTACCACAATCACTAGCATGAAGATGCCCATCTTCATGAACTATTATTTTTATGCTGGCTTTCTCTTTGAGTGCAATCATCTCCGGAGATCTTAATCTCGCATATCCACCATCATAAGAGTTGAATTTTTTTGGTACTCCAAAGAAGTTTAATTCCTTAGCGTCATGACAATGCACGCATACGTTTCCGATAGTGCTACCTCTTGTACTTGTTTGATAGTTCAAATACTTCTCCTTGTCAGCATTCAAAGCTTCAATAACACTATCGTGTGAACACACTTTCTTAAAATGCTTCATTTTCACTTTTTAAAGATATGACTTACGTGTTTATCCTTCCATTGCGTAAAAATAAGAGTACCATTGGGAAAGCCGTGTCGTGTTTATGAGCAAGCACTGCGGCTTGCGGCTGTACGATCAGTACAGCCGCAAGCATATTTCATATAATTTTAAGATTCGTAAGAAAAAAAGTTGAAAATTTTTCTGTCCAAAAAAATTCAGTCCAAAAAGAAGTGTTATTACAAACATTATTTTTCCAATAGTAAAAGTCACGACTAAAATATCTATATCATTCTCATTTTGAATTCGGAAAATATTAAATATGAATTTTTTTATGTTTTAAGTATGTTTCATATCGTTCTAAGACATTTAAAAAAAAGCTGTAAAAAATATCATGTTAAAAAAATTAAATAAAAAAGGTTAAAAAAACCTTCTAAGAAAAATTATAAACAAAGGAGGGGGAAGGGGCCAAAAAAGTTGCAGTGAGGGGGTCCCCTTGGAGGTTGAGGTCCTTGCTGGTTAGGGTCATTGGTGGTTGCAGTCCATGATGGTTCATACCCATAATCATCTCACTAGTTGATTTCAAAGGATTGTTCTGAATTTCTTTATTAAAATTCTCTTCTTGGCATTTACATCTTTATTAGTTTCAACTTTTTAGCACACCCCAATGCTAAGGCATATTTTATATTGACAACACTACTCGATTGATACTTGTGTATTATAGAGAACACAGTCGAGGAGTAAAGCTAGGTCAAGCCATAAGGTCATCTTGGTGCACATGAATCTATTAGTTTCAACTTTTTAGCATACCCAAATGCTAATGCATATTTTATTTTGGCAACACTGCTCAAATGGTAGTTTTGCATTCTGCACAACACAGCCGAGAAGTAAAGCTAAGCCAAGTCCCATGATCACATTGTCAACAGTAATTGTTTCCATAGATTGATACCAGTAATGTCATTCCATATTTATTATAAGCTACGTAAGAGTTACCACCCCCCCCTCTCATACTTACCTTAACTGGTAAACAGTTTAACCCTTTTTACCACCTTCATGCAATACAATTAAAAAAGTTATCGAGCTCTGTTTCACCCCTATTATTCAATTACCAATTAAGACCATTCAGAGGAGAGCTATGCCAATGGAATATCTTTTTCGCAAATTGAGTTATTTTACGCAAATGATACAACTTTTTGAAATCTAATACCAAATGCAATCATTAAACCTTCCGTCGAATGCTAATAGCCGAAAGCTTGTTTGTTAACCAGCTAGGCTGTTAACCTAAGAAACCCGTCTGGCATATATTGAATATGATTGCTATAGCTACGATAAACAAGTTACTGTATATTAAGTACCCTTCGTATTCGTTCTCTCTGATTGGTGCAGAAAATGGGTGTTGACACAAGTCATGTCGCTTCTGTAGTACTAGATACCTGTCAGTGGTAAGTCATATTATGCCATCACTTGTCACGATACTAGATAGCACACTAAAGTGCAAACTATGCTCTGGGCTTGGGAAGGCATAGGGGTTTTGAGCCCAACTTGTGTTAATTTCTGCTCGTTTTGAGTTTGACTCGGTTATTTATTATAATTTCTGTTCGTTTTGAATTTCATTTATTTATCGATGCTGATTGGTGGAGTTTCTTGCTTTGGGGATGATTTGATTTTATTTTGGCTCATTTTTTGTTTGATGGAGTTTTTTACTTTTCTTTGAAAAACTTATTTTGTGGAGAATTTTTTTTTAATTAATTTCTGTTCGTTTTAAACTGACCTAGTCTTTTAAGGAAAAAAGAAAATAATACTTTAAATCTTTTCGTTTCTTTTAAGACTTTATAGTTTGGCCTGCTATTTGTATGCTGGAGAAAAATTTTCAGCAATTTTTAAGAACGTACACCCTTTTAAAAATCTGGACACAAATAGTAGTGTTTAATTTAGTTTCATACCTCCTCTAGATGGCCTGAAATGAGAAAAACATGATAATATTCGGAAAAAAATCTGTTTACTTTCTTTGATAGTTTGGATGCATTTACGCAATTTTGTTTCGGTTAAATTTTAAGAGCAGAAGTAGCCCCAAAATTTTGAACATTTTACCCTCAGTCGCTCTTGGGATACTGCTGAGATGCCTTATTGGGAATTATCATTAACACAGTGCATTTTGATTCAATCTTAAGAAAACATTTAGTTTTTAAACATAATGAGAAAATGGGAGGGTGGGCATGGGAGGGGGATTAGTTGCCCTCCAATCGATTTCGACAATTAAAAAGGGCATCAGCCCTTTTTATTTTCAATCGAATAAGGCCTTTTCGAAATTCCTACGACAACTCCTTCGATACGAAGTGCCCTTATCTAAACAACAACAACAACAAAAAATAATACATTATACCCACATCGATCTTTACTATAAAAATGTCAAGCCTTCCAATCCCTTTCGACTATTAAAAATAAACAAATAAGTAGAACAACAGGGAAATTTTTATACAAGACAGTGGAACGCAACTTGAAATGAATATTTCGACCATATATCCAAGGTCCATCCACAGCAAAACAGACGAAGAGAATAAAAACAATATAAAAGAAACTTACATTAAAATTCAATCATTAAAACTGAAAGGTTTAAAAAATGTTTTAAAATAGCCCTAATATCGTTACTTCAAGGAAGTTCAACCAGGATAGTTCAACTTTAAATATTCAGCTTTAAACTTCCCTAAATATTAAGGAAGTTCAACTTTAAATATTCATTTAAAGTTGCGTTCTACTGTCTTGTATAAAAATTTCCCTGTTGTTCTACTTATTTGTTTATTATGGAAAGGCAGTGTGGTCTTCGTCGCTATTTGCGACTATTAAAAACGGCACTAGGCCTTTCGATTTCCAATCGAATGAGCCCTTTTTGAGTTTCTACGACAACGCTTTCTAAAAACACCTTATATGCCCCCAGGGCATGAATTACAACCTTTACCCTAAGGGCTGTTAGGATGGTTGTCATCCTCTAAGACCTAATTTCCAGAACTTTCAACTACGTTAAACAAAATAGATGTCTCACAATTTTGATTGCATGTGTTTGGGGAAATGGTGGGCGTGAGAGGGGCATTAGCCGTTCTCAAATCACTTCAAACTATTAAAAAGCCACTAGCCCTTTTAATTTCCAATCAAATGAGCCCTTTTGAAGTTTCTCTGAGGGAGTTATCATCCAAAAGACCTAATTTCCAGAACTTTCAACTACTTTGAACAAAATGGATATCTCAAAATTTTGATGGGGTGTGTTTGCATAAATGGTGGGCGTGAGAGGGGGTTAGTGGTCTTTCAATCACTTTCGACTATAAAAAGGGCACTCTATTTCGACTATAAAAAGCCCTTTCAATTTCCAAATGAATGAGCCATTTTTGAAGTTTCTACAACATCGCTTTCTATAAAACCTTATATGCCCCCACGGAATAACTTACGACCCTTGCCTTAAGGGCTGTGGGGGTGGGGGGAGGGGTTGTCTTCCTTAAAGACCTAATTTCCAAAACTTTCAACTACGTTGAATAAAATGGCTATCTAAAAATTTTGATTGGATGTGTTTGGGGAAAAGGTGGGCGTGAGAGGGGGATTAGTTGCCCTCAAATCACTTTCGACCATTCAAGAGGATACTAGCCCTTTGAATTTCCAATCAAATGAGCCATTTTTAATGTTTCTACGACACAGGTTTTAATAAAAACCTTGTATGCCCCCAGGTCATAACTTATAAATCTTGCCCTGAAGACTGTGGGGGGATTGTCCTGCTCAAAAGGAAAAAATTCCTGAACTTTAAACTGCGTGGAACAAAATGGCTATCTCAAAATCTTTATTGGATGTGTTTGGGGAAATGGTGGGCGTGGAAGGGGTGTTAGTTGCCTTGCAATCACTTTCGACTATTAAAAAGGGCGCTAGCCACTTCAATTTCCAATCGAATGAGCTTTTGAAGTTTCTCCGGAAACGCTTTCAATAAAAAACTTATATGCCCCCAGGGCAAAACTTATTACTCTTGCCCTGAGGGCTGGGGGGAGGGTTGTCATCTTAAAAGACCTAATTTCCAGAACTTTCTACTACGTTGAACAAAAATGCTATCTGAAAATTCTGATTGGATGTGTTTGTGGGAATGGTGAGTGTGAGAGGAGGGTTAGTTACCCTCCAATCACTTTCGACTATTAAAGCGGGCACTAGCACTCTCAATTTCCAATTGAATGAGCCCCTGTTCAAATTTTTACTACAACTATATCTATAAAAACCTTATATGCCCCCAGGGCATAACTTACAACCTTTGCCCTGGAGGCTCTGGGGGGTTTGTAATCCTTAAATACATGATTTCCAGAACTTTCAACTACGTTGAACAAAAAGGCTATCTATAAACTTTGATTGAATGTTTTTGGGGAAAGGGTGGGTATTGGAGTGTAAGTACCGCTGGCACCACTTATTGGACGTTTAACGTACGGGGGTCATAACTTTTAAAGGAAACAATGGCACAAAGAGGTGCTATGCCACGTACTGAAGGGGGAGATCCCTCTTCGGCCCAAAATAGTAGGATTTCCGCGGATACTCCAACGGTTCCGTATCTACTAGCGTGATCGAATGGTCCAGGGCCACTTTTAAAACCCAGGGGTTACCGATAAGATTTCTAACTATCTCTTTAGACTCGATCTAGGCTGAAAAGTTAAAAGAGTACATAGTATAAATAACATCTTACTGTATTCAAGTCACGCTATAAAAGAACTCAAAACGGAACTAAAGACAAGAATCTTACACTTAACGAATACACTTTAAGACGCGCGCTTGCGAGCGCACCTCTGACCAAAGGCGATGAATGGCCGAATCAAATTAGACTCCCAGCATCCTATGAAGCTTTTCAAGCTCCAAATTCAAGCTTCATGAGTCATCGCTCACTGCGATGACTCATCACATATTAAAGAAGTAAAGAGCAAAACTTTTAAGCCGCAACATTTTCTACCGGTAAGCTCTCACTTTCTCATTGATAGTTCAATATAAACGTGGACATCAAAATGATGGTTATAAGGATGTGAGAAACACAGTAAAGAAGAAACCATGAAATATAGTAACCAAAAGTTAATATAATTAAAGCATCTTTTAAAGAGTTTTAAAACAAAGAACGAACTCCAGCTCATATTAACTGAAATATTAATTAATACTGATAGCCTTATTATTAGTGGCAGTATTATAATTGGCAAACTCTTTTAGGGTACCGGGCCATAATGTATAACACTGTAGTAAAAAATGTTATTAACATCATCTTGCATACGACAGATAAAACGGGATTTCAAAAAATAGGAAGATCCAAGCAACGTGATTAAACACGCTTTTACAATTGGAATTGTTTGATTGGCATTTGGAATATTTCAGTAGTGTCTTGTTGTGCTTTACCTTGTCACAGTTACATTCTCTTGATTTTCTTCAAAGTTCATTTTGGATTTCTTTCCTTGAAATGCAAGAGTTGGAATATTTCAGTAGTGTTTTGTCTTGGTTTACCTTGTCACAGTTACATGCTCTTGATTTTTCAAAGTTCATTTTGAATTTCTTTCGTGAAATGCAAGAGTTTGAATATTTCAGTAGTGTTTTGTCGTGGTTTACCATGTCACATTTATATTCTCTTGATTTTTCAAAGTTCATTTTAAATTTCTTTCGTGAAATGCAAGAGTTGGAATATTTCAGTAGTGTTTTGTCGTGGTTTACCTTGTCACAGTTACATTCTCTTGATTTTTCAAAGTTCATTTTGGATTTCTTTCCTTGAAATGCAAGAGCTGGAATATTTCAGTAATGTTTTGTCGTGGTTTACCTTGTCACAGTTAAATTCTCTTGATTTTTCAAAGTTCATTTTGGATTTCTTTCCTTGAAATGCAAGAGTTGGAATATTTCAGTAGTGTTTTGTCGTGGTCTACCTTGTCACAGTTAAATTCTCTTGATTTTTCAAAGTTCATTTTTGGATTTCTTTCGTTGAAATGCAAGAGTTGGAATATTTCAGTAGTGTTTTGTTATGGTTTACCTTGTCACAGTTACATTCTCTTGTTTTTTCAAAGTTCATTTTGGATTTTTTTCCTTGAAATGTAAGAGATGGAATATTTCAGTAGTTTTTTGTCATGGTTTACCTTGTCACAGTTACATTCTCTTGATTTTTCAAAGTTCATTTTGAATTTCTTTCGTGAAATGCAAGAGTTGGAATATTTCAGTAGTGTTTTGTTATGGTTTACCTTGTCACAGTTACATTCTCTTGATTTTTCAAAGTTCATTTTGAATTTCTTTCCTTGAAATGCAAGAGTTGTAAAATGTAACTGTGACAAGGTAAACCAAGACAAAACACTACTGAAATATTCCAACTCTTGCATTTCAAGGAAAGAAATCCAAAATGAACTTTGAAAAATCAAGAGAATGTAACTGTGACAAGGTAAACCATAACAAAACACTACTGGAATTTTGCATTCCAACTCTTGCATTTCAACGAAACAAATCCAAAAAGGAACTTTGAAAAATCAAGAGAATGTAACTGTGACAAGGTAAACCACGATAAAACACTATTGAAATATTCCAACTCTTGCATTTCTCGAAAGAAATTCAAAATGAACTTTGAAAAATCAAGAGAATGTAACTGTGACAAGGTAAACCACGATAAAAAACTATTGAAATATTCCAACTCTTGCATTTCACGAAAGAAATTCAAAATGAACTTTGAAAAATCAAGAGAATGTAACTGTGACATGGTAAATCACGACAAAACACTACTGAAATATTCCAACTCTTGCATTTCACGAAAGAACTTCAAAATGTACTTTGAACAATCAAGAGAATTTAACTGTGACAAGGTAAACCATGACAAAACACTACTGAAATATTCCAACTCTTGCATTTCAAGGAAAAAAATCCAAAATGAACTTTGAAAAAACAAAAGAAAATGTAACTGTGACAAGGTAAACCATAACAAAACACTACTGAAATATTCCAACTCTTGCATTTCAACGAAAGAAATCCAAAAATGAACTTTTGAAAAATCAAGAGAATGTAACTGTGACAAGGTAAACCACGACAAAACATTACTGAAATATTCCAACTCTTGCATTTCAAGGAAAGATATCCAAAATGAACTTTGAAAAATCAAGAGAATGTAAAAATCCAAAATGAACTTTGAAAAATCAAGAGAATTTAACTGTGACAAGGTAAACCATGACAAAACACTACTTATATATTCCAACTCTTACATTTCAAGGAAAAAAATCCAAAATGAACTTTGAAAAAATTAAGAGAATGTAACTGTGAAAAGGTAAACCATAACAAAACACTACTGAAATATTCCAACTATTGCATTTCAACGAAAGAAATCCAAAAATGAACTTTTGAAAAATCAAGAGAATGTAACTGTGACAAGGTAAACCTCGACAAAACACTACTGAAATATTCCAATTCTTGCATTTCAAGGAAAGAAATCCAAAATGAACTTTGAAAAATCAAGAGAATGTAACTGTGACAAGGTAAACCCTGACAAAACATTACAGAAATATTCCAACTCTTGCATTTCAAGGAAAGAAATCCAAAATCAACTTTGAAAAATCAAGAGAATGTAACTGTGACAAGGGTAAACCACGATAAAACACTACTGAAATATTCCAACTCTTGCATTTCATGAAAGAAATTCAAAATGAACTTTGAAAAATCAAGAGAATGTAACTGTGGCATGATAAATCACGACAAAACACTACTGAAATATTCAAACTCTTGCATTTCACGAAAGAAATTCAAAATGAACTTTGAAAAATCAAGAGCATGTAACTGTGACAAGGTAAACTAAGACAAAACACTACTAAAATATTCCAACTCTTGCATTTCAACGAAAGAAATCCAAAATGAACTTTGAAAAAAATCAAGAGAATGTAACTGTGACAAGGCAAAGCACAACAAGACACTACTGAAATATTCCAAATGTCAATCAAACAATTCCGATTTTAAAAGCGTGTTCAATCACGTTGCTTGGAAAGGTAACCACAAGTACATGCTCTGAAAAGGTGCCAAGGAACGTAATCTCCCCAAATAACACCATTATAAGTACTCTAAGACACCTCGCTCCCATCACCCCATCCCTCCAAAAATATTTTATTCAGAAATTTTTTGTTAAAAAATTATCCAATCACTAATTAGAATCAATCACACTCCTATTATTCAAACATTAATTAATATCGTTCATAGAGTCCAATTTGCAAATTCCTTATCCCTTTTTGCAAATGTCAATCAAACAATTCCGATTGTAAAAAGCGTGTTTAATCACATTGCTTGGAAAGGTATCCACAAGTACATGCTCTGAAAAGGTGCCAAGGAACGTAATCTTCCCAAATAACACCATTATAAGTACTCTAAGACACCTCACCCCCATCATCCCATCCCTCCAAAAATATTTTATTCAGACATTTCTTGCTAAAAAATTATCCAATCACTAATTAGAATCAATCACACTCCTATTATTCAAACATTAATTAATATAGTTCATAGAGTCCAATTTGCGAATTCCTTATCCCTTTTTGCAAATGTCAATCAAACAATTCCGATTGTAAAAGCGTGTTTAATCACTTTGCTAGGAAAGGTATCCACAAGTACATGCTCTGAAAAGGTGCCATGGAACGTAATCCCCCCAAATAGCAGAGGAAGGAACATAGCGTCCCCAAATAGCATGGGAAGGAACATAGCGTCCCCAAATAGCATGGGAAGGAACATAGCGTCCCCAAATAGCATGTGAAGGAACAAAGCGTCCCCAAATAGCATGGGAAGGAACATAGCGTCCCCAAATAGCATGGGAAGGAACATAGCGTCCCCAAATAGCATGGGAAGGAACCTAATCCACCCAAATAGCACAAGAAGGAACATAGCGTGCAAGAATTCAATATTAGCATTCTACTAATGGAGTAGTTAGTAATTGTTTAATACCGAGAATTTCGCATAATTTTCGGATGTATGTCGATATAAAATTGGTTCCCTTATCTGTTAAAATTTCCTTCGGGATTCCGTGACGTGAGACATATTTCGCTAATTTTGCGATTTTTGGTGATTTTACTGTTCGCATTGGGATAGCTTCTACGTATCTCGTAGCCAGATCATTAATAACTAAAATGAATCTGTTTCCCGCGCTAGATTTCGGAAGTGGACCTAAAATGTCCATTGAAATTCTCTCAAATGGTTTGCCGAAAATGGGCATTTTTTCATTGGAACTTTTCATTTGGTTTTTTGTATGCGACTAATTGACAATCTTTGCATCTTTTACAAAAGTTGATAATATCTTTTTTAATCCTTTCCACCAAGAACGCTTCAAGACTCTATCTCTTGTTCTTTGGGATCCCATGTGTCCCCCCGTTTGGCTTGAGTGCGACAACTTTATTACCGCTTTTCTTAGTTCATGTGGTACCAAAAGTTGTAATTTTCTATGGTTTTCCCCAGTCTCCATTATTTTGTAAAGTAGATTTCCGTTATTGGAAAACTGTTTAGATTGTGAACTCCTTTGATTCGTTAGTGCTACTTTTGTTTTTCTGCAATTTCTATCATTTGTTTGTAATTCTGTGAATTTTTCGGCGGTTACCCCAAGTATTTCTGTTAGTTCATCTTTGGTTTCCTCTGCTTCTCTTTCTACTGTCAATAATTTCTCTTGTTTATGGTTATATTCCTTTTTGTCTGCCCTTTTTTGGCTTTTCGGTTTTCTTAGTTTCACATTTTTTATGAACATCTCGTCGTTGAATTGAAATGGGTTTTGTATATTCTGATCATCATTTTCATTAGTGGGCGGCACAGCCTCCCTTTTATTTTTTTCTTGACTTCGCGTCACCGCATTTACTCTTTTTATCATGGAGGTTGCTTTTAGTGCAAGAAAGTTTTCGATATTTCCGAAATCTCCCCCTAATAAAACGTCTACTGCAAGAGTAGGTACAACCCCTACTTTAAAATTCCTTTTTAACCGTATTTCTCTCTTTATTGGCTAATTCTATTATGGCCTGAGCTGTCGGACATTTATGTTCTGCTCCATAGTAGCATAGCGATGCCACTTTATTTTTGTAATTTATGTCGGTTTTCTTTAACAAGTCTTCCCGTACATAGGTTTGGTCGCTGCAGGAATCAATAGCTATTTCTGTCGATTTACCTTTTAGTTCGCCACATACTTTGTGTGATTCTGCAAATGCGCAAGTTTTCATATTCTCAGGGCTTTTAACCCATGCGGTTCTCTTATACGTTTGAGACTTTTTCCAATTCTCTCGGGATCGATCGTTTCTCGGATTGTCCTCTCTTCCGTTTGCCCCATCGTTCCTTGTTCTGTAACTATTGTCGTAATTTTTTTTCGCGCTGCGGCAATCTGATGCATAATGTCCTCGTTTATTACAGTTATAACAGGTAACGTCATACTGTTCCTGTTTTTGGCCGTATTTTCTGCCGTCTTTATTTGGGCAATTGGTGCTATTGTGGCTGCCCAAGTTACAGTGGTAGCATGTTACTTCTCCTTGCGTTGTCATACTTGGCTAGCATTCTTTTTATTTTCCGTGTACGGGTATTCTTTTTTACCATTTCCTCCTAACCTTGTTCTTTGTGGGAATGCCTCCCTCCTAATTTCAGTGTGCCTGTCTGCTAATTCAGACATTTCTTCAAATGTTTGTGGGTTTTTCTGTTTTAAGTACATTCTCATATTTGGATGGGTATTTTCTAAGAATTGTTCCATCGCTGTTTTATTCACTATTCCCGTTATCTTATCTTTTATTTCTTACGGGTCTTCTAATATTGTATAATTTTCTATCTCTAGCCGTTTTAAACACATATCTTTCAATTTGTATCCGTGTTCTTTATAAGTTTCGTTGTCTCGTTTTCTTTCGCTTCTAAACCTTCTTTGAAAGTGCTGGGGAGGAGTTGAAATTTTTCAAAAATGGCTTGTTTTAGTCTTTCAAAATCTTTTGAGTAGTCCATTGGTAATGCTTTATATGCAAGTTGTGCTTTGTAGTTAAGGAGGGGCTGTATTCTTGTCACCCAATTTTCTCTCGGTAACCCGCTTAATTCCGCCGTTTTTTTTAAATTGTATATGTATAAATGTACATCATCATTTTCTTTCATTGGTTGAAGGTTTAATGCCTGCATTATCTCTATTGTAGACGATTTCTGAGGCTCTTGGTAATTTCTCCCTGCAATCATTTCCATTATGTATTTTCTTTCCTCTCTGTCTGCCTCCTCCTTTTTTTCTTTGGCTACTCTATCTCTTTCTCTTTGTTCTCTATCTTCCTCCTCCTTTCGTTCTCTGGCTATCTTATCAGCCTCTTCTTTTCTTTCTCTAGCTATCCTCTCTTTCTCTTTTTCTTTTCTATCTTCCTCCTCCTTTTTTTCTCTGGCTACCTCTCTTTCTCTCATGAAATTTAATATTTGTTGTGTTGTATCTATTTGAGTACTCCTTCGCGAGCCCCTGCTGGAAATTGAACTTCTACTACTCCTGCTACTTGTCCTGCTATGATTCTCACTGTCTTTATATTCTCTTTATTCGTTTTCTGAGTCTGCTCGTTGTATAATATTTTCTTTTCCCCTCAAATCCCCTACATTTTGTACTCCATCTGAAGGGTGAGTTGGTTTTGTTTTATTCGTCCTTTCATATAGTGAGTTTTCTTCATGTATTATTGGCACTGTTTCTTTTGTCTGGGTTTGTCTATCTGGGAATAAATCTATCTGAAGTTGCCTTAGACTTTTTTCTTCTTCCCTGGTTCGTACCTGGGATCGCTCTATTACTGATTTTGTTTTGAAGATTTCCTCTTCACCCATCTCAGAAATGTCTATTTCACCTGTTGAGTGATATATGGTCCTATCTGACGGTGTTTTTCTTAGGGTATTTCCAGAGGGAGGCGCATACAATTGTGTTTCTGAATTCGATTTTTGTTTTACCGCGGTAGATCTTGTCTGAATTCTCCGTTTGTCCGCCATTATTTCAAGGTTTACTTTACGTCTTCCGTCCGAATGAAAATCCTTTTATCAATGTCTCTTTTTATCCTTTCGTGAAAAATTGTTTCCTTTTAATTTGCCGATTCTACGTGGGTGGCGCAGCCTCCCTTGTCTCACAAGTTAATTATTCGCGTGATCTATTGATTCTTAAATTTTATTACCTTTATTATCCGACTAGGCACAGCTGAGATAAAAAAAATTCTCTTTGCGATTTTTTTTATACATATATACCCACAATAGGCTACTCTTGTAGGATAAATTACTTTTCTCTTCGAAAACGCGGAATTCTTTTATTATCAGATTTACTGATAGGACCTTAAATCGGTGCCACCACTTATTGGAGTGTAAGTACGCTGGCACCACTTATTGAACGTTTAACGTACGGGGGTCACCACTTTTAAAGGCAACAATGGCGCAAAGAGTTGTTATGCCACTTACTGAAGGGGGAGATCCCTCGGCGGCCCAAAATAGTGGGATGTTCGCGGTTACTCCAACGGTTCCGTATCTACTAGCGTGATCGAATGGTCCAGGGCCACTTTTAAAAGCCAAGGGTTACCGATAAGATTTCTAACTATCTCTTTAGACTCGACCTAGGCTGAAAAGTTAAAAGAGAACATAGTATAAATAAAATCTTACTGTATTCAAGTCACGCTATAAAAGAACTCAAAACGGAACTAAAGACAAAAATCTTACACTTAACGAATACACTTTAAGACGCGCGCTTGCGCGCGCACCTCCGACCAAAGGCGATGAATGGCCGAATCAAACTAGACTCCCAGAATCCTTTGAAGCTTTTCAAGCTCCAAATTCAAGCTGCATGAGTCATCGCTCAACTGGCTTTTTCAGACACTCGCTAATTAGTGGATTCTTCAGACATCGTAATAAAAGCTTTCCTGGGGTTTAGATATTTAACATAAATGGAGTTAATTTATAAAAAGGCATTTTTCTGAAACGAAAGGGGCCAAAGGTCCCAACAGTGGGCGTGAGAGGGGGGTTAATTACTCTCCACTAACTTTCGACTATTAAAAAGGGCAATTTAAATTTCCAATCAATTGAGCCCTTTTTGAAATTTCTACAACAATTTTCTATATAAACATTAAATGCCCCAAGGGCATAACTTACACCCTTGATCTGAGGGCTCTGAGGGGGTTATCATCCTAAAAGACCTAATTTCCAGAACTTTCAACTATGTTGAACAAAATGGCATTTCAAAATTTTGATTGGATGTGTTTGGAAAAATTGTGGGCGTGAGAGGGGGTTAGTTGGCCTTCAATCATTTTCAACTATAAAAAGGACACTAGCCCTTTTAATTTCCAATTGAATGAGCCGTGTTTGAAGCTTTTACAACATCACTTTCTATAAAAAACTTATATGCCCCCAGGGCATAACTTACAAACCTTGCCCTGAGGGCTATCGGGGGAGGGGTTGTCTTCCTTAAAGACCTAATCTCAAAAACTTCCAACTACGTTGAATAAAATGGCTATCAAAAAAATTTTGATTGGATGTGTTTTGGGAAAAGGTGGGCGTGAGAGGGGGGTTAGTTGCCCTCAAATCACGTTCGACTATCAAAATGGGCACTATCCCTTTGAATTTCTAATCAAATAAACCCTTTTTCAAGTTTCTACGACAAAGATTTTGATAAAAACCTTATATGGCCCCATGGCATAGCTTATAACCCTTGCCCTGAAGACTGTAGGGAAATGTCCTGCTCAAAGGTATAATTTCCTGAACTTTAAACTGCGTGGGACAAAATGGCTATCTCAAAATTTTTATTTGATGTTTTTGGGGAAATGGTGGACGTGGAAGGGGTGTTAGTTGCCTTCCAATTACCTTCGACTATTAAAAAGGACACTAGCCATTTCAATATCTAATCGAATAAACCCTTTTTGAAGTTTCTGCGACAACGCGTTCTATAAAAACCCTTATATACCCAGGGCATAACTTACAACCCTTGCCCTGAGGGCTGTGGGGGGGGAGGTTGTCATCCTCAAAGACCTAATTTCCAGAACTTAAACTACATTGAACAAAATGGCTATCACAAAATTTTGATTGGATGTGTTTGGAGAAAAGGTGAGCGTGAGAGGGTTGTTAGCTGCCCTCCAATCACTTTCGACTATTGGCTTATTTGAATCACTTTCGGCTCATTTGAATTTCCAATCAAATGAGCCTCTTTTAAAGCTTCTACGACAACGCTTTCAATAAAAACCTTATATGCCCCCAGTGTATAACTTACAACCCTTGCCTTGAGGGCTGTTGGGGAGTGTCCTACTCAAAAACATAATTTCTATTTTGAAATCAACTACGCTGAACAAAATGGCTATCTCAAAATTTTGATTGGATATGTTTCGGAAAATTGTGGGCGTGAAAGGGGTGTTAGTTCCCTTCCAATCACTTTTGACTATGAAAAAGGGCACAAGCCACTCCAATTTCCAATTGAATGAGACCTTTTCGAAGTTTCTACAACAACTTCTTCGATAAGAAGCGCCCTGGTCTAAAGTAAAAAATAATAAATTGTGCCAACATCGTTCTTATATGCACCCTGGGGCATAACTTAAAACCCTTGCCCTGAGGGTTTTGGGGGAGTGTCCTCCTCAAAAGTATATTTTCTATCTGGAAATCAACTACGCTGAACAAAATTGCTATCTCAAAATTTTGATTGGATGTTTTTGGGGAAATGGTGGGCGTGGAAGGGGTGTTAGTTGCCTTCCAATCACTTTCGACTATTAAAAAGGGCACAAGCCATTCCAATTCTCAATCGAATGAGCCCTTTCCGAAGTTTCTACGACAACTTCTTCGATACGAAGTGCCCTGATCTAAAACCAAGAAAAAAAAAATAATAATACATTGTGTCAACATTGTTCTTTACTTAGGCAGCGCTATTGCGCTGCCTATGATAAATTTCGGCCGAGTTAAATGATTTCGTCTAGAAATACTAAATGGTCCAGACCATGCTTTAACCATTGAGAAACTCAGAGTTTACCTGTAGAAAATTCTGCGGCTGAAAAGTTTTGCTCTTTTCACTTCTTTAAAATTTCATGAAAAAGAACAAGTCATATTTTACACTCTTCTTAAAACTCAAAATTTGAAACAGCAACAACAGGTGGATACAGCAGCCGACAAAAGAGTCAAGTTAAGTATGTGATGTGTCAAAATAAAATGGTTGTGTATAGCTTCACAAAAACAACCTAGGGGAATTAAAGTCTAAATTTTAACATGGAAGCATGTGATAATAGTCTCGCTTTGTCTCATCCCTTTAATTAAACCGGCATATATATTAGCCCTTGCCAGACATGCACTTAAGGCCATCTCGGAGGGAGGGGGCAATTGAAGAAAATGAAGCAACGTCCAACAATAAAAAGACAAACGCTAAAAATGCCCTAAATATAAAATGCCCAGAAATTCAAATAAATTCCGGATTTCAGGGGGGGGGGGCGGGCCATTGCCAACCTTATATTTGTAGGGAAGCTTTATCTGTAATTTTTGTAATTTTAAGTCCTTGAATATCTCTAAGAAGTAAAACTTTTGAATGAAAGGTATAAATAACCGAAAATATAAAAAAATAAGAAAAGAATAATATAAAAAAAAGAATAACACGAAGAATATAAAAAGAAGAAAGATGATAACAAGAATAATATTAAAAGAAGACAGAAGATTTACAGAAGAATATAAGAAGCCGGACTGACTATTTGCTTATATATCTAATATATATTAATATGTTAAATTAGATAATTTAATTGGATCTAATATAGATTCCCCCCTTAATATATTTGCACATTAGGGGGGGGGGGATAAAGTATAGTAAGAGCACCTTCAAAATATTTTAATTTCAATTATAAAGTACAAATCCTTTTCTTCATATGTTTCTTTCTCAATAGCCCCGATATCGGATTAAATTATTTTAAATGTAAGAGTAAGGAGCCACACATTAGTTGCAGTGACAGTAGGTTCTCTAGAATATGACGTCATATCCACTCAGAGATCGGCTACATCCATATCATACATATTATGAATATTCAAATCTAATACCTTGTAACAGCATAGTGGACAAAGCCATGCCTGGAAACCTTCGAGCTTAGGTTCAATCCCGGCTGTTGCAATGCTATTTATTTAATTAAATATCATCTTGAAAGATTTTTTTGTTATGAGAAATATTGTCTCGATTTATAAGATAATTGATATATTTGTAATCAAACGTGGTCTGAACATGGACTGGAGAAAGAAAAGATATTAGAGAAAATTCAAGCCTAAGAAAAGTAAAAAACAGTCATAGAGATTTTTTCTTTCGCAAATAATTTTATTTATCGGGGAATATTAAAGGCTATTAAAAGAAAAAAAAATCAGATTTGTGTAATGTTAATATGCATGTTTCCTTTCTATTTCAACAAAGCGACATAACAGTTGCAGTGACAGTGGGTTCTCTATAATATGACGTCATTTCCGCTCAGAGATCGGCTACATCCATATCATACATATTATGAATATTCAAATCTAATACCTTGTAACAGCATAGTGGACAAAGCCATGCCTGGAAACTTTCGAGCTTAGGTTCAATCCCGGCTGTTGCAAGGCTATTTGTTTAATATAATATCATCTTGAAATAATTTTTTGTTATGAGAAATATTGTCTCGATTTATAAGATATTTGATATATTTGTAATCAAACGTGGTCTGAACATGGACTGGAGAAAGAAAAGATATTAGAGAAAATTCAAGCCTAAGAAAAGTAAAAAACAGTCATAGAGATTTTTTCTTTCGCTAATAATTTTATTTATCGGGGAATATTAAACGCTATTAAAAAAAATCAGATTTGTGGAATATTAATATGCATGTTCCCTTTCTATTTCAACAAAGCGGCATAACAGTTGCAGTGACAGTGGGTTTCTCTATAATATGACGTCATTTCTGCTCAGAGATCGGCTACATCCATAGCATACATATTATGAATATTCAAATCTAATACCTTGTAACAGCATAGAGGACAAAGCCATGCCTGGAAACTTTCAAGCTTAGGTTCAATCCCGGCTGTTGCAAGGCTATTTATTTAATTAAATATCATCTTAAAATCTTTTTTGTTATGAGAAATATTGTCTCGATTTATAAGATATTTGATATATTTGTAATCAAACGTGGACTGAACATGGACTGGAGAAAGAAAAGATATTAGAGAAAATTCAAGCCTAAGAAACGTAAAAAACAGTCATAGAGATTTTTTCTTTCGCTAATAATTTTACTTATCGGCGAATATTAAAGGCTGTTAAAAAAAAATCAGATTTGTGTAATGTTAATATGCATGTTCCCTTTGTATTTCAACAAAGCGGCATGACAGTTGCAGTGACAGTGGGTTCTCTATAATATGACGTCATTTCTGCTCAGAGATCGGCTACATCCATATTATACATATTATGAATATTCAAATCTAATACCTTGTAACAGCATAGCAGATAAAGCCATGCCTGGAAACTTTTGGGGTTAGGTTCAATCTCAGCTGTTGCAAGGAGCTTAGGTTCAATCTCGGCTGTTGCAAGGAGCTTAGGTTCAATCTCGGCTGTTGCAAGGAACAGGAGCACAAAGAATATGAATTATAATTTTTGTTGGTATAATTTACATTATAGGTTACATTAATATAAACATCTTATAATTTTTCGTTTTATTAGTCACTTGGCTTTTGTATATTTGTTCTTGTATGAGAAATATTGTCTTGATTTATAAGATATTTGACATATTTGTAATCAAACATAAACTGAATATGGACTGGAGAAAGAAAAGTTATTGGAGAAAACTCAAGCCTAAGAAAAGGAAAAAAAGAAGTCATGGAAATTTCTTTTTTCGAGAATAATTGTAGTTCTCGGGGAATATTAAAGGCCGTTAAAGAAAATCAGTTTTTGTGACATGTTAAGATTTAAGTTCCTTTTGTATTTCGGTTCGCCTTTTGAAATTACAGGATATTAAGAGCATTTCTCCGAAAAAATGGAGGTTTTTATTGCTATATTTTGGCAGATATATTTCAGAGAAAGCCTTCTTGTTGTTTTAATTCAAATAAGGAATTACAGTTACTTCTCCTGAAATTAGAGGGCGGTATACATTGTTCCAAGTAGAAATTTTACACGGAGGCAAAACCCCCTTAAATCTCCTAATGTGACCTACTCGGTATCCTCGCTGGCGTGGAGTATCAAGGAAACTTGAGAAGGTCCCTTGTTTATTTATAAATTTAAAGTCGGATTTTAGCCATTAGCCATTTTAGCCATGTTGCATTGCTGTTTTTTAGAGTATTTTATGAGATTAAAAATTGTAACCTAGTCTATTTGAAGTTTTCTTTTGTAAAGGTAATAAAAGACAAATTTAATCTTTTTTTAATCTAAAAAAAAGTCGCTGTCCTTTTCCCTCGAATTAGGACAAAGCATTTCTCCAAAAAGTTAGTTACCTAATATAGGGGTTTTCCAAGTCCGATGTTTATAAGTTTTTCTTGGAAGAAGGCGTACTTTCAACCAATTTGGGAATTGAAAAGCCTGATTATCTTACAGAGACATCACATATTCATTTAAAATACATACTCTGATTTCGTGGCAACATCCCCCTCAAGAAAAAAAAAAATGTATTTATAGGCAATTATTTATCATTTTTCTTTTGGAATGGGGTTCCTCCAATTAATTTTGGGAATGGAAAATCCTGATCAAGGAGGCACACTTGTGGCCTCTATAAAGAGGCGACCCCACCACAATGTTAAGCGATTTCAGGTCCTAGAGGTCGCAGAGAGGACAGCGGTAATCGCATTTTGTAGCCCAAAGCTCAAACTAAAGAAACTTGCAAAATTTCATGCTTCCTCCTACTTGATCTTCATGGGGTAAAACTGGGCCGGAAGTTTGGACCCTCCCACCACAGGCCCCCTTTAACCGTTGTCCGATTGGGCTGAAATTTAGAGGTTAAGCTTTCCTAGGGCCCGGGAGCTTATCCTCGAAATTTCAGCTCAATCCGATCACTCCTTCCCTGTTTTCAAAAAACCAAATATAGCCACTTTAAAATCATCATCTCTTTTTTTTTCTTAGCCACGCCTACAGGCCACAGTTGGCAACGGATCCGGTTGAATGAGGACTCATTCGAAGCAGAATTCGACCTGTTAGGGCCTTTTGATATTTTCAGACCGAAAAAATTATCCCCCGAATTTACATTTACGAAAAACCTCGTTTTCCTATATTAGCCCATGTTAATTTTTCCCACCACAACCCCCCTTTAACGTTGTCTGATCGGGCTGAAATTTAGAAGATAAGCTTTCCTGGGGCCTGGGAGCTTATCCTCGAAATTTCAGCTCAATCTGATCACTCCTTCCTTGTTTTCCAAAAACCAAATATCAAGTTTTTTGGGAATTTGCTTGCGTCGAAAATAGCTTCCATATACTAAAAAACAATTACCATTGTATCTGTATAGTCCAGCGGTTGATACTTCAGACTTTCAGGCGGAAAACTCGGGTTCGATTCACCATCAGAGCAAATTTTTATATACTGAATTTAGACTTTGAAAAGAAACTCAGTTTTTTTTTTAAATTATTTAAAAAAAATTACGTTTTCTAAAGAGTTAAAGAGGCTGAGTTACAAGGTCGACCCTTAAAACGTACAGGGATTAGGAGGCACAGTTGGGGGGCTGTTAAAGAGGCTGAGTCACAAGTTCGAACCTTAAAACGTACAGGGATTAGGAGGCACCCTGTACGACGTGATTTGAGTATTCAGGAATTAAAAGCCTTAACACAAGAATGTTCAAGAGCGGGGGTTTGGGGGGCGGCAGCCCCCCAACTTTAACTCCTGACACGATCAGCTAACAGTTAGTCAAGCAATAATAAGTAATAAACTGTACAAAAACGTGCAGAAATTATTTGAAAAAAAACTACGTTTTCTAAAGAGTTAAAGAGGCTGAGTTACAAGGTCGAACCTAAAAACGTACAGGGATTAGGAGGCACAGTTGGGGGGCTACCGCCCCCCAAACCCCCCGCTTTCGCAGCCTTTAAATATAAAAAAAATTTCTTTAAACTGAAAGTAAGGAGCGACATTAAAACTTAAAACGAACAGAAATTATTCCGTATATGAAAGAGGCTGTGCCCTCCTCAAGACGCCTCGCTCTTTACGCTAAAGTTTTTATTGTTTAAAAAAAGAGTTGTGAGAAAGTCAAACTTTAGCGTAAAGAGGCGAGGCGTTGAGGAGGGCACAGCCTCTTTCATATACGGAATAATTTCTGTTCGTTTTAAGTTTAATGTCGCTCCTTACTTTCAGTTTAAAGAAATTTTTTTATATTTAAAGGCTGCGAAAGCGGGGGGTTTGGGGGCGGTAGCCCCCCCAACTGTGCCTCCTAATCCCTGTACGTTTTAAGGTTCGACCTTGTAACTCAGCCTCTTTAACTCTTTAGGAAAACGTAGTTTTTTTCAAATAATTATCTTAAAGAGACATCACGTATGCATTTAAAATCAATGATATTTTATAAGACAGACTAAAAGATTGAAATAGATTAAATTGAATATATTGAATAGATTAAAATACTAGACTACACTCAGACAAATAGCTTTGTAATTCCAAATTTATCCAATAATAAAAATTACGAAATTCATATCTATATGTTTAGTTATTTATTCCTTTTATTTGGATTTTAGTCGGAAAATAATGGCTTTTGTGAAAAAAATAGTGGGCCTTTTTGAAAGAAATGGTATGATCTGGTTTTTATAAAGGGGCTTTATTGTAATTTTCAAATAAGATGTCTTAAGCAGTACACTTTATAATAGTATCATACCTAGTTTAGGGCTACAAATTTGAATCCAAATATAGTGAATCACACAGTCTTGGGGGAACAAAAATGATGCCTCTTACAATAATTGGGCCCTTACCATGTACATCTTTTCACTGTGAAACAATTAGACCTTACAGCTATTGAGAGAGGTTAAAAAACATTTTATTTTTATTTTTCTCTTTCTTTAAAGCAATATATTTACTTTTCAAGATCTCTTTTTTTTTAATCAGGCATGAACTATTGCTGAATGAACTCTCAAAATTAGGGAGCTCCTATTTTGTAGCCCACATATAATATCACCTTGAATACATGTACATTGCCTTCGAGGCGCAACATGAACATGCAACAAAATACTAAATAAAGACAATTAGCCTACCTTTTCAATTTTTTCAAATAGTATTTTTGCTTTTTCCAGAGTTTCGAATCTCTTTTCAAAATTGGTCTCGCACTGTGTCTTCATATTCTCCAATTCTATAGTTTTTGGTTTAACAGACACTCGAACAGAGTCCACTTTGCTGAATTCAGTTAATAGTTGATGACCAGCTTTCCAAAGTTCATGAGACCGATGGAGACAGTCTTGACAGCTGCTTTTGAATGCTTCACATTCATCGATTAACTCCAATATATCACTTAAACTATCTCCATTGTCCTTCATTGAAGAAAGTTGCCTCAAGATGTCAGCAAACTGGGGCTAAAATAATAATGAATATTCGATGATTTTAAAATCCAGTACTAATAGTTTTCCATAACAGGAATGAAAGATGAATTTAAAAGGCCTAGAAATTATAATTAATGGGATAAAAATTATTAAACCCCCCTTTTCGCAGAGCCAATAAAACCATCCTTAAAAAGAGATGAAAAATTGGCTTACGATTCACCACTAAGGTTCTTCAAAGCTCTCCGAAAAATGTTTCTTAGTTACCCCCCCCCCCCCTTAGATCTTGCCTTTCTTGATATATTTCAGCAAAAAGACCCACAGTGGAAAATAAAATTCTCCACAAAAAATATAGAAGAAACTTTTACCTTGATAATTTAGATAAGTGAATCTCCTCGCCATCTTTCCTTCCCATTTTCATTATGCAAATATTCCATTTACTACTAAATTTTGGCTTTGGTTTCGATTGAAAAGAGCCTTTGGACCATCATCAATTGATGAAATGAATGTTAAAAAAAAAAAATTAATAATTAGAGTTTCATTGCTTGGTTATTTGAATTTCGAAGCACCGTACAATCAATACAGCTTTACACTCAAATATTGATTGAAAAATGAAGAAATGTTCTCTCTTTGTAAAGTAATTGCAGAACTATTAATGTGGATTGATTATTTATTTTCAAATAGGAAGAATAAGTTCAAAAATTTTAAATATTCACGACATAAATAAAAATTTACAACTCATTATGGATGGTCTATCCTGTTGATTAGTTAAAAGAAGTTTTTTAAAGAAAAGTAAAGGCCTCATTAAACTTAAGATCAGAAAAATAGAAACCAAACTAAAAATAACTCAAACTCAAAACGACCGGAAATTACTATTAAAGAATAAATGAAACCCAAAACGAATAGAAAGTAAATAAACAATCGTAGCAAAAAAACATGCAACAGGTACTAATATAAATGAATAAATAGATCTTAAGAAGAGTGAAGATAAAATTGAATATGCAAATCAAGCATAAAACAAACAAAAATATTTTGATATTGAAGCATAAATGAAACCCAAAACGAACAGAAATTAAATATACAATCATAGCCAACAAACATACGATATTTACTAATATAAATGAATAAATAAATCTTAAGGCGAGTGAAACTTAAATTAAATATATAAATTACGCTTCAAACGAACAAAA
Organism: Artemia sinica; assembly: GCA_027921565.1. Lineage (NCBI taxonomy): Eukaryota > Metazoa > Arthropoda > Branchiopoda > Anostraca > Artemiidae > Artemia > Artemia sinica. The sequence goes on along the minus strand of CM051271.1, from coordinate 55,184,218 downwards.
ACCACTACAAAAAAGAGCTTCGTTTTTGCCTCCATCTCTCACTGTAAAAGTCTAAAACCTACTTCGTAATTGGCGCTTTACTGAAAACTATAGCAGTCTCGGAAAGTACAAATAAAATCAAACTGAATACTTGATATATATTGTTATTAATTGCTGAAAGACCATCAGTTCATTTTATTTTACTGTAATTTTTATTTTAATTTTCAATGCTCTAGTAACTGTAAAAGAAGATCTCTGTTTATTCGTATATCAAACAGTTCGTGGTAACAAACTATAAGTAAGGAGTGACCCCGCTAAATAATAACCGAAACTCTAAAAAACGGAATTTTGATACCAATAGATACACCAAAAGAATCAGATTTTAGTCTTAGTTTAGTCTTACCCATCAAAAGTTACGTGCCTGTGAAAATTTGCCTTATTTTCGAAAAAAGGGGGAAACACCCCCTAAAAGTCATAGAACCTTAATAAAAATTACATCATCAGCTTCAGCATATCAGAGAACCCTATAGTAGAGGTTTCAAGCTTCTATCTGCAAAAATGTAGAATTTTGTATTTTTTGCCAGAAGAAAGATAACGGATGCGGGTTTATTTGTTTTTTCTTTTTTTTTCCAGGGGTGATCGTATCGACCCAGTGGTACTAGAATATCGCAGGAAGGCTCATTCAGATGGAAATTAAAAGTTCTAGTGCCCTTTTTAAGTGACCGAAAAAATGGAGGGCAACTAGGCCCCCTCCCACGCTCATTTTTCCTAAAGACACCCGATCAAAACTTTGAGATAACATTTTGTTCAGAATGGTCGAAGAATATACTAACTATGTCTTCGAGGATGATTAATCCCCCACAGTCCCCAGGGGAAGGGCTGCAAGTAATGAACTTTGCCCAATGTTTACATATTTTTGCTGTAAAGACACGCAGAGCTTATGGAATTCTCGTTTCAATGAAGTGCCACTTTAAGCGTTTTCTACTTGCAAGGGTGTATAATGCTTTTGTTTTGCCACATGTGCTAGCCCTATCTCCGTTTTGGAAAATATTTACTTCGTCTGATCGCCGTAATATTCGGTCTATTTTCTACAGATATGGCAAGTATCTGCTTCGCCTTCCAGTTTGGATGAGGAATTCGAATATATCTCATTTAAACATTTGCCTCTCAATTACTTGGACTATCTGTCTTGACTTTTCTCTGTCCTACAGTTACCCAGCGTCTTGATGCAACCTATACAACCTATTGTAAAATACTTGATAACTTTAATTCACAACCGACCCGCTTATAGCTGTACTGAATCGCCGTGTTAGATTTGCAAAGGCGTTTGAACCAAGCCTCTCTTCATTATATGTTGCAATAACTTAAATTTGTCTCTTTTGTTTGTCGTAGGAATGTTCTTAATCTTGTTTTTCTGTAGTTGAGTTTTCTTCGGATATTTTGTTGTTATTTGATGTTACTTTTTTTTTCTTTTCTTGTACTCCATTTACAACATTTTTTTATGTTTAATAATGGGTAATAAAATAATAATAATAATGATAATATAGTATTGGTTATTGGGAAGTATACAGACGTTTTCAGGGGGATTTTTTCTGGTAGTGGGGGGGGGAGTCGTGGGTTACTTGGGGTGATATTTCCATGGAGGAAGTTTTCATGGGGGGAAGGACCATCGCTATGGAAGGGGCACCGGATTTCCCAGCATTATTTATAAAAACGATCGGAAACTAAATAAAAAAAAACAAGTTTTTCAACTGAAAGTAAGGAGCATTTCAAAACTTAAAACGAACAGAAATTACGTATATGATCGGGTTTGCCCCCTAGTCAATACCTCGCTCTTTACGCCAAAGTTTGTTTTAGTACTTTCATAAGAGCTATATACTCTAATTAACGGCCTTTGTGATTAAGGTGATTGTGATTGATAAAATTAAACAACCTTCGAGAAAGCCATTTGACCAAAAAAAAGTAGAATTAATATGCAAATTTTGTTTTAATTATTCATGTACGGTGAGCCAAAATCCAAACCTGCATTAATTCAAACACGTTCAGAAATTAAATAAAAAAAAACAAGTTTTTTTTTTAACTGAAAGTAAGGAGTGACATTAAAACTTAAAACAAACAGAAATTATTCCATATATGAAAGGGACTGTCCCCTCCTCGACGCCTCGCTCTTTACGCTAAAGTTTGACTCTGTTTCACAACTTTATTTTTTTCTAAATGAAAAAACTTTAGCGTAAAGAGCGAGGCGTTGAGGAGGGGACAGCCTCTTTCATATACGGAATAATTTCTGTTCGTTTTAAGTTTTAATGTCGCTCCTTACTTTCAGTTAAAAGAAATTTGTTTTTTATTTAATCTGTAGAAGCACCTAGATGATTTTCTGCCGTTGCACCTGATATACGAGCTATGAGTGTGTGTAGTGTATATAGTTTAATCGTCTTGAAGTAGCGTTTTTCGTGTTGTTCCTTTTTTTCCTTTTTTGTGTTTTATGCTCCACCATGTTTTGTTTAATGGTGGGCTAAAATAATCTATCTATCTATCTATCTATAATTCGTTTTCAGTGAAGCGCCAATGACGCAGTAGGCTTTAGACTTTTACAGTTAGGGAAGGGGCAGTATACAAAATCTTGTTTGTAGTGAAACCATATTTGTCTTAGACAGTGTTGGAGAGAAATAATAAAATTAAACTGATTATTTGATATATAATGATATTAATTGCTGAAAGCCCATCAGTTCAAAATTTAATTTTACTGTAATTTTTATATTTATTTTTAATGTTGTAATAAGTACAAAAGAAAATACTTTTTTTACAATTTGTTTTAAGTAAAGCACCAATGATGCAGTAGGTTTTTAGGCAATTACAGTGAGAGACAGAGGCAAAACCCAAACTCTTGTTTGTCGAGATTTTTGTTCGTCTGAAGGTAGATTTGCATATTCAATTTAAGTTTCACTCGTTTTAAGATTTATTTACTCATTTATATTAGTACCTATTGTATGTTTGTTTGCTATGATTTTTTTTTTATTTCTGTTGGTTTCGGGTTTCATTTATACTTCAATAGCAAAATATTTTTGTTCGTTTTAAGCTTGATTTGTATATTCAATTTGAACTTACTCACTTTAAGATTTTATTATTCATTTACATTAAAACCATTTGTATGTTTTTTTGCTATGATTTTTTTTATTTAATCTCTGTTCGTTTTGGGTTTCATTTATCAAAGAGTTTGTGGTAACGAACCGTAAGTAAGGAGTGACTCGGCTCAATAGTAACCGAAACTCTAAAAAACGGAATTTTGATATCAATAGATACATCAAAAGAATCAGCTTATTATGCTGATTCCAAATATACAAGATTCATCAAGTTTAATGGTACCCATCAAAAGTTACAAGAAAATTTGCCTTTATTTTGAACTAGAGGGAAAACACCCCCTAAAATTCAAGAAATCTTGATGAAAATCGCACCATCAGGCTCTGCGTATCCAAAAAGCCTACTGTAGAAGTTTCAAGCTCCTATATACAAATATGTGGGATTTTCCAATTTTTGTCAGAAGACAGATCACGGATGCGTGTTTATTTGTTTTTGTTTTTTTGTTGTTTTTTTTTCCCATGGGTGATATTATTGAAATAATGGTATTTGAAGATCAAAACAGGGTGCATCCCAACGCAAATTAAAAGTTCTATTGTCCTTTTTAAGTGACAAAAAAGATTGGAGGGCAACTGACCCCCTTCCAACGCCTATTTGTTTACTAAAGTTATCGGATCAAAATTTTGAGGCAGCCATTTTGTTCAGTATAGCTGAAAGATCAAATAACTATTTCCCTAGGGGTAAATGATCCCCCACAGTCCGTGGGGAGAAGCCTGTAAGTTCTGAAATTTGTCCATTGTTTACGTATAGTATTTATTATTGGGACGTATCCAGACATTTTTCGGGGGGGGGGGGATTTTGTGCTTGGGGTGGATTTCTATTGGGATAATCCTTGGGGAGGGAATTTCCAGGGGGGAGGGTGAAAATTCTGGGGGAAAATTTTCCAGTAGTCGAGGGGGGGGGGGGGCTTTGACAGAATTCCTAGACGAAATTCTTGTTAATTGTCTTACATTATCTTTGACAACTCAATTTTGCATGTTGAGATGTTCCGAGCGAATTATCCAGGGGCTATTTTCTGCGAGTTTTGATTTCCGGGTAGAATTCTTCGGACGGGGCATTTCCAGATTGATCGAGAAACCGATTAGAGACTAAGTATCTTTCAAATGAAAGTACGCTAAGGATAATTTTTCAGGCTGAATTGTCAGCAGGAAATTTTACGGAGAGGAAGGATTTTCAGCGAGGATGGAACTGTCTGGTGGGAGCTTGACGGGGGGGGGTTGCCTTACTTTGGATGACATTTTCACGGAGGAGTTTACTGTGAGGAGGGGGGCATATTTCATGGAGGCTGAGCCATTTTCGCCTGCATTATTTGAAAAACAAACAGAATTAATAAAAAAACGTTTTTTTTAACTGAAAGTAAGGGCAACATTAAAACTTAAAAGGAACAGAAATTATTCCGCATATGAAGGGTTGCCACCTCAGTAGTGAGGCTGTAGGCACTTCAAGCACATCCCTAGGAAATTAACATGGGAATTCAAGCACATGCCCTGTTACGTCACGACAGCCCTAGTAAGATTCCGACGACTTGCTGCATGTTGCTTTTATATTTTTGCTTATTTTCATCGAAAAAGCAACAAATTCTACATTTCTTGTGGATGGGCATGTGAAACCTAAACACTAAAGGTTCTTTGATATGCTGTATTTAATACTGTAGCTTTTTCTCTTCTTCCGAACACTTGCAGGACCGAGAAAACTAGATCTTGCCCTTAGAGAACTACAGAGTTACAATTGGGATGTTATCGGCCTCTCTGAGACGCACCTCCCCCGAACAAGTGAGGAAAACCTATGTGGAGCCTCCCTCTTGCTGTCCGGCCGCAAGGACGGAGTTTTTCGACAAGGTGTAGGATTCTTCGTATCACTAACTGCCAAAACATCTCTAACCTCTTTCACCCCAGTCTCAGAAAGAATAACCGTCTTACGACTAAAGGGAGCTGCCAAGAATATCTCTGTCGTCCAAGTCTATGCCCCAGACTACGCCAAAAGGGAGGAAGAATGCGATGAATTCTATTCCACACTACAAAGCATCATCGACCAAATCCATAAGAAAGACGTACTGATTGTCATGGGGGACTTAAACGCTATAGTAGGTACGGATAATACCGGTCGGTCCGATATAATGGGGCCTTTTGGTCACGGTAAACTCAATGCAAGAGGCGAATGATTGCTGGACTTCTGCCGAGAAAACGAGTTACTCGTAACGAATACAATGTTCAAGCACCGCCATCGACGTAAAGTGACCTGGAGATCCCCAGACGGTAAAACCGAGAACATGATTGATTATATGCTGATATCGAAGCGCTGGAAGTCTTCCGTACTAGACACAGTAGCATTACCTGGAGCAGACTTCGACTCTGACCACACTCTCCTGATGTCAAGGTTCAAGCTAGGAATGAGAAAATTGTAAAAAGCAACAAAAATCCCAAGATTACGGGTGGATCTGCTGCAGGATCCCGAAAAAAGACAGACCTAGACTTCCACTCTATCTGAAAAATTTCGAGAGATCCTGGCAAATCATATTGCCTTGACCACCGCTAATGAGATAGACTCCCTGACCGAGCAGGCCACATCAGCAATCATCGAGACAGCGAACGACGTCCTCGGATGAAAAACTCCCAACGGAAAACCATGGATCACAGATGAGATCATTGTACTATGCGAGGATAAGCGACTTTTTTGTAATTAATCCGACCGCCGCAGCCGGGATACTTACAAGCTCCTCAAGAGAAGAGTAGAACGAGAGATCAGAAAGGCACTACGTAACCACCTGCGGAAGAAATGCGAAGACTGCGAAGTACTGTTCAAGAAGGGGAATAGCGGAGCAGTTTTCAGAATGGTACGCGAGTTAAGCCGGATTAAAGAGCCGCAAACATCAGTGATCCTGGACAAAGACAGAAATAAGATTAGCGATTCAAAGATGAAACTTGAAAGATGGAAAGAATTCTTTAACGATAAACTGAATCCACCAGTAGGTACGGATCCTGAAATACTAACCCGCTTCCCCATACCCGACCAAGAACTCAGACCACCACACCCACTCAAGTCAAAAACCGAGTCAGCAATCAAGTCGCTCAAACTTGGAAAAGCCCCTGGCCCAGACGGAGCCACCGCTGAACTCATTAACGTCGGATCGGATGATGTAACTGATCTGTACCATGCCATTTTGTCTGCGGTGTGGGAAACCGGCCACATATCCCGTCAGTGGTGCAAGGCTGCCATTGTACCTTATCACAAAAAGGGGTCAAAGAAAGAGTACGGAAACTACCGTCCGATCAGCCTCACGAGCCATCAGTCACGTGTCCTGACAAAAGTCCTACTCCGACGCTTACAAGCAACAACTGCCTTTGCCATTGGAGAATATCAGGCCGGCTTCTACCCTGGAAGATCCACAATCGATCAGATATTAGTCGTTCGACAACTCATGGAATGATACATAGAATTCAACCAAGAACTCTACCAACTATTCGTTGATTTCCGTCAGGCATTTGACCTGATATGGCACGAAGGACTCTGGCAAATCCTCCTTCACTACGGGATCCTTTATGAGATAGTCCAAGTAATCAAGAGTCTGTACGGCCAGTTCCGAGGCCAAGTAATAACCATTGATGGGCTGTCAGAAGAGTTGACAACTTCGTCAGGACTACTCCAGGGTTGCATCTTATCACCACATCCCTTCAACCTCTTTCTAAATGTCGTTCTGTCACTAATGCAGTCGGAATATGGCGCAACAATAGGAGGGCTCCTGATAGACAATCTTGCTTACGCTGATGATATTTTTGAGCTAGCCAACTCTATACAAGAACTGCAGGCACAAGCTGATAAACTCTACGATACCACAAAGCCTTTTGGGATGGAGATCAATGCCAGCAAGACCAAAGTCATGGTAACTACAAGAAGTAAACTAGACAACCCGTCCATTATCACCATAGGCGGGAGACATGTTGAAACGGTTGACCACTTCCTGTACCATGGTAGCCTACTCTCCTCAGATAATTGGCATGGATCTGACGTGAAACGTAGACTTGCACTTACTAGCTCTAGCTTTCGAAGACTTGCACTTACTAGCTCTAGCTTTCGAAGACTAGCCAACCTCTGGAAAAGCAACCACCTAGCCAACAAATTCAAAATACGCCTATTCAACAGTTTAGTAATCCCCATAGTTATTTATGGATGCGAAACATGTACTCTGAAAACCGAAGACAAAAGAAAACTTCTAGCTTTTGAGATGAGATGCCTCCGTCGTATTGCTAGAATCAAATACACTGACCGAATCACAAATGTGGTAGTACGCCAAAGGCTCCAGTCCACTGAAACCATTCTAAGTAAAATCAAGGAGCAACAACTGCGCTGGTTCGGCCACGTCAAGCGAATAGAGCCAAGCCGCCTCCCGAAAATCACCCTTGAAGGATCCCTCCATGGCCTTCGTCCACGAGGCAGACCATGAAAATGATGGATAGAGAACTTCCACTTCGACAATGTCAAGATAGCCCAGTTGTCACGTATCGCACTAGATAGAGCAACGTACCGAGCCCTTACGCATGAGCTAGCAAGAAGAGTAGCCTCAAAACGTCCCACAAGGATGGCCGGGACCTAGGTAAGTAAGTAGTAAGTTGTGATAAGCACTAAAGAAAATATTTTAAATTCAATTCGTTTTAGTAGAGCGCCAAATACTCAGTAGGCTTTATGCTTTTACCGCTAGGGAAACGGGCAGTGGTCAAACTCTTGTTTGTAGTGAAGAATATAGATGTCATGAACAGTTTTGGGAAGAACTAATAAAATTAAACTGAATTCCCATGATTTTTGGAATAAAATAACGTTAATAAGCTGTTTTTGTTTGTTTGTTTGTTTTTTTTTTGTTTATTTTTGGGGGGGGGGGGGGTCCGGCCATGGAGAGAGGGCCAGGGGTCAGCTCCCATGAATTTTGGAATAAGATATCGCTAATGATTTGTTTTATGGAGGGAGGGAGAGGGCGTCGAGTCGTAGAGGGAGGGCCAGGGGTCAGCTCCCATGATATATCATAGATCATTTTTTTGGAGAGGGGGTTATCAGGCCATGGAGGACCAGCGGTCAGCTCCCATAAGATTTAGAATAAAACATCGTTAATAATTTGTTGTTTTTATGGGCGGAGGGTCGGGTCATGAAGGGCCAGGGGTGATTTCCAATAATTTTGAAATAAAATGTCTATAATAAGTTGTCTTTAATGTCGTTAATAAGTTGTTTTTAGGTGGGGGGTCGGGCCATGCAGGGAGGGCCAGGGGTCAGCTTCCTTGAGTTTTAGAATAAAATATCGTCAATAAATTTTTTGAGTGGGGATTGGGGTCAGTCTTATCTGATCTTTGAACTAATTTAAAAAACCTCATATAAAAACCCTAGCCTATATGCCCCTAGGGTATAAAATACAACCCTTTCCCCCGTACTCTAGGTGGTTGTGTTAACCCTGGAGTTTTTGTTATGTGAATTTTTGACTTATTTTAACAAAATATCGTCAATAAGTTCTTTGAGTGGGGATTGGGGCCAGTCTTATCTGATCTTTGAACTAATTTAAAAAACCTCATATAAAAACCCTAGCCTATATGCCTCTAGTGTATAAAATACAACCCTTTTCCCCGTACTCTAGGGGGTTTTGTTAACCCTGGAGTTTTTGTTATCTGAATTTTTGACTTATTTTAACAAAAAGGCTATCTCAAAAATTCGATCGGATGGATTTCAGGTAAAGAGGGCAAAGGGCTAGTTGCCCTCCGTCCCCTTTTGACTGTTAAAAATAGAACTAGAACTTTCAATTTCCAATTGAATGAGCCCTCTTTGAAGTTTATACGACCACTCCTTCCGAAAAAAACCGTATATGCCCCGGGGCATAATTTACAACATTTGCCCCTTGGTTCTGGGGGTTGGGTAAACGCGCGAGTTTTTGTTACATGATCTTTGGTCTATTTTGGACAGAATGAATATCTCAAAAATTTGATCAGACGCATTTGGGAAAAAGAGGGTTGGTGGGGGAGGGGGGAGCTAGTTGCCTTTGTGTCTGTCGGATTATTTTTTAATCTCAAAAAGGGAACTAAAATTTTCAATCTCTAGCTAGAGATTCAATCCCTAACTTCAGAGGGGACTCAAATGACTTTAGTCATTTGAATCCCCTCTGAAGTTTACCTCTTCCATAAAAACGTAATTTACTCCTGGGCACTAAGTTAAAACCCCTCCACCGGGCTTTGGAGGGGGGGGGGGATTTTGTACCTGGAGTCTTTGTTACCTGATCGTTGGATTATTTCATACAAGAGGGTTATCACAAAATTTTGATTCAATGCATTTGGAGAAAAGAGAGTGTGTGTGCGGGGGAGGGAGGTTAGATGCCCTCTGATCACTTTTGACTTTTAAAAAAATAACTAGAATTTACAATTTCAAATCAGATGAGCCACCTCTGAAGCTTATGCGACCACCCATTACATAAAAACCTAATATACCCCGGGGCATAACTTACAACACTTGTCCCCGGGCTCTGGGGGGTTGTGTCGACTCGGAATTTTTGTTATTTTATCTTTAAACTATATTGAACAAAATTAAAACCTCAAATTTTTGATTGGATGCATTTGGGAAAAAAGGCTTGGAGGGATAGTTACCCTCCGATCACTTTTGACTCTTAAAATGGGCTCTAGAAATCCCAATTTACAATCGAATGAGCCCCCTCCGAAGTTTTTACTACCACCTTTAACTTAACTTTTTAACTTTTTCGCATGCTGACCAAAGGTCTGCGTTCCGCAGGTACCGATCTCCTGATTCAATGCCTTCGGCCGGGAGTACAATGCGTGGTTGGGGGCAATGCTACCATCCCCTCCATAAAAACCTTATATGCCCCGAGGCATAATTTACACTTTCCCCCGGCTTTGGGGGGCTGTGGTGTCCCTGGAGTTTTTGTTCTATGATCTTAGGTCTGTTTTGAACAAAATTACCACATAAAAAATTCGATCAGACGCATTTGGGGAAAAGAGAGCTTGGGGGGGGGGGGGGCTAGTTGCCATCGGATCACTTTTGACTCAAATAAATGGAACTATAACTTTGAATTTTTAATCATTTGATTCCTCTCTGAAGCTTATACGAGCACCCCTTCCATGAGAACCATATATACCTCCAGGGCATAACTTACAACGCCTGCCCCTGGGCCCTGAGGGGTTTTGGTGACCCTGGAGTTTTAGTTATTTGATCTTTGAACTATTTTTTTAAATTTTATCCGGAAATAAGGGCTTGGGGCTAGTTGCCCTCCCAACACTTTTAACTCTTAAAAAGGGCACTATAACTTCCTATTTCCAACGGAATGAGCCCCCTCCGAAGTTTTTACGACCATCCCTTCCATATGAAGTGGTTCTGGGAAAAAATATGACATTGGAGCCTTAAGCCGTGAGGGCTGGTGGTGGGTGGGGTGCTAGTTTCTATCGGATCACTTCTGACTCTGAAAAAACGGAACTAGAACTTTCAATTTCTAATCATTAGAGTCCCCTCCGAAGTTTATGCGACAACCTCTTCCATACAAACCTTTTATACCCTGGGGCATAAATTACAACCCTTCCCCCGGGCTCTGGAGGGGGGGGGGTATGTTGACCCCGAAGTTTTTTTATCTGATCGTTGGACTATTTCTAATAAAATCGTTGGAATATTTCTAACCATGTCATAATTTTGATTGGACCTATTTGGGGAAAAGAGGGAGGGGGGTATATTCCCTCCGATCACTTTTGACTCAGAAAAAGGTGACCGGAGCTTTCAATTCCCGATCAAATGAGCCACATCTGAAGTTTATACAACCGCTCTGAAGTTTAGATGAAGTTTCTGAAGTTTGGATCCCCAGGGACATAACTGAAAACACTTACCCCCAGGCACTGGGGGTTCTGTTGACACAGAACCCCCAGACTTTTTGTTATCTGATGTTCGAGCTATTTTTAACAAAATGGCAATAAGAAAATTTTTATCGGATTGGTTTGGGAAAACAGGACCTGGGGGGGGGGGCTTTTTGCCCTCTGATTTCTTTTGACTCGTAAAAAGTGACCTAGAACTTTCAGTTTACTAAACAAACGAGGTCCCCTGAAGTTTATGCGAGCACCCCTTCCATAAGAACCATATATCCACCCAAGGTATATTTTACAAAGCCTGTCCCCGGGCCCTGAGGGGTTTTCTTGACCCCGGAGTTTTGTTATCTGATCTTTGAACTATTTTTAACAAAACAACCATCTCTATTATCTCTATTGTTGCTGCGTTTGCTTTTTAGTATAACTCTCAAATTCTCAGCCCATCTAGGCTTGTGGTAGCTCTTTTAAAAAAATATATTTCATCTTTATTAAAGAGAGGGACAATATAAAGAATTCTGTCGGCTGTAAGATTATTGAGTTGAACGCACTTTCCGCCCTTTACAAATCCAAGAAATGAGGCTTGATGTTTTAGACTACTGACTTGATGTTTAACAACTAAACTATTCAAGCTAGATACACAATTTTTGTTGTGGAATTATTCAAACTGGGAGAATGGCTATAAACAAGACAAACATTCATATGCGCTTTCCTATGCGCAATAGTTAGCTCGGTACTTACGTATTATGCAGAACACACTCGAGAAGTGAATTTAGGTTAATCATAATAAAATATACCAAAATGTGATGAAATGTAATACTTCAGAAATAAATAATGGAAACTAAGAAAAAGAATTATGGAAAGCAAGCCGCCCAGAGCGTATTATATTAAATACCTAACCTAACCACCTCTACATATTAAATAGTTAATTGGAATATGCCTGCATCATAGTTTATCAAACAATTTGTGGTAACAAACTGAAAGTAAGGAGCGACCCGGCTCAATAGTCACCGAAACTCTAAAAGACGAAATTTTGATACTAATAGATGAATCAAAAGAATCGAAATTTTATGCTGATTCCAAATATATAAACTTCACTAATTTTAGTTTTACCCATCACAGGTTGAGAGCCTGGGAAAATTTGTCTGATTTTCTAATAAAGGGGAAAAATTCCCTGAAATTCATAAAATTTTAATGAAAATCAGACCATCAGATTCAGCGTAACAGAAAACCGTACTGCAGAGGTTTCAAGCTCCTATCTGAAAATATGTGGAATTTGTATTTTTTTTTTTTTTTTTTTTTTTGCCAGAAGAAAGATCACGGATGCGTGTTTATTTGTTTTTTTGTTTTTTTTCCCAGGGTAATCGTATCGACCCAGTGGTCATAGAATGTCAGGAGAGGGCTCATTCAAACGGAAATTAAAGTTACAGTGCCCTTTTAAATAACAAGAAAATGGAGGGCCACTAGGCCCCCTCCCACGACCCTTTTTTTCCTCAAAATCGTCCGATTAAAATTTTAAGATAGCCATTTTGTTCAACATAGTTGAAAGGCCAAATAAATATATCTTTGGAGATTTAATGACCCCCCTGAGCCCCTTGGGAAGATCTATAAGATACAAAATTTGCCCATTGTTTACCTATAGTATTTGCTAATGGGAAGTATGCATACATTTTTCGGGTGAGGGTGGGGGGGGCGAATTTTCTACAGGTGGTATTTTCCACGAGGACAATTTGTCGCGGGGAAAGAAGTTTTCAGAAAGATGAATTTTCAGGGGAATAATAAAAAAAAATCAACTGAAAGAAATGAGCAACATTAAAACTCAAAACGAACAGAAATTATTACGTATATGAGGGGGAGGGGGTTGCTCCTCCTCAGCACCTCGCTCTTTAGACTAAAGTTTGAATTATGTCCCAATTCCTTAAGAATGATTCCTGAAACACTATGTTCTCTAAATTTGAACAATAAGAAATATTGGTACTGGTGCGTTATATAGGCCTTTACAAGGAAACCAGTCACGAAAAACCCACCAGACGGGTTAATTCAAGAGACCGCTATACAGTAATGCAATGCAAAGCGTGGTTTTCATTGCATTTACGATATTTAAACTGTTGTTTTTGGGGTTTAGGGAGTGGGAAGGTACCTAGGTTAGGTTACGTATTTAATATATGCTATGGTTTACCCCCCCCCCCTAATGTGCAAATATATAGCCCAAATTTGTTTATAAACTATTATATATTCATAATATTTTATTTCATTAGCTATAACAAAACTTGACTTCCTTGTAAAGGCCCATATAACGCACGAGTACCGAAATATTTTTTTAAAAATACTTAAAAACTTTATCGTAAAGAGCGAGGTGTTGAGAAGGAGCAACCCCCCTCATATGCGTAATAATTTCTGTTCGTTTCAAGTTTTATTGTTGATCCTTACTTTCAGTTGAAAAAACTTGTTTTTTTAATTATTTAATTTTACGAAAGAATAAGCTAATTATAACCGAATGCGAGAGAAAAACCGGTTTACTTAGATCAAATTAAGCAAGCTTCTTCAGTGAGTTCTGGATAATGCCTAAGTACCGTTAGCTATTCTACTCGAATTTAATCTTGCATTGACCTAGTGCTGGGCATTATAATTAACATTTGTAAAAAAAAAAAAAAAAATCAAAAAAATAGTATTGTTTCTTCGATCGACATAGTATCGAACTTTATTTATTTTTTTTATTATTATTATTATTTTAGTCAATAAAGGAGGAAGCCATAGGCTTGTCGCATATCCTTTTTATCTTTTTGTCCAGTGTCTCTGCTTGGCAATTGACGACCTTTACATAATTGTTTATTAAACTCGTGAGTATACCTTTAAATATGTGGATATATTTTGAAAAAATGTATATTTCAAAAAGATAAAATAATATATTTTAAAAATATGAATATATAAAATAAATAAATTTAAATATATGATCTATTTTATTAACAAATGTGTCCAAAAAGAGAACAGTTAAATCACCATATACTACTAACAAAATAAAACAAACACTACCACCATGGGCGTAGGCAGCATCTTGTGTAGAGGGGGGCAGCCGCTTCTGTGATGGAGGGGGGAGGGGTCTTACTGATACTTCCCGAGGTGCTTTGAATTTAGGTCTTTAAAAACTAGTCATTCTATATTTCGCTAAGACTCGGCCTTTAACATTTTCCATGTTCTACTTTTCCTGCAACAGTATCAAACAGTTCGTGGTAACGAACTGTAAGTAAGGAGCGACCCGGCTCAATGGTAACCGAAACTGTAGAAAACAGAATTTTGATACCAATAGATACATCAAAAGAATCAGATTTTAATGCTGATTTCAAAAACATTCAGCGAATCTGAGAACCCTACTGCGGAGGTTTCAAGCTCCTATCTACAAAAAAGTGGAATTTTGCATTTTTTGCCAGAAGAAAGATCACGGATGCGTGTTTATTTGTTTGTTTGTTTTTTTTTGTTGTTTTTTTTACCCCAGGGGTGATCGTAACGACCCAGTGGTCCTACAATATCGTAGGAGGGCTCATTCGAACAAAAATAAAAAGTTCTAGTGCCCTTTTAAGTGACCAAAAAAATGGAGGGCAACTAGGCCTCCTCTCACGCTCATTTTTTCCCAAAGTCACCCGATCAAAATTTTGAGATAGTCATTTTGTTCAGCATGGTCGAAAATATGATAACTATGTCCTTTAGGATGACTTAATCCCCCGAAATCCCCGGGGGGACGGCTGAAAGTTATGAACTTTACCCAATGTTAGTAGAAAGGCCCCTATTGATCCCACGAGAACTCCGTGCTGCCATCTACAATTGAGTCTAACACTGGACGAACATAATTTATTCAAGGATTATCGATCCAAGAAGGGGAGAGAATTTCCGAGAAATTGTTTTGCATAATCGAGGGGAATCTATTGATCCATGAAAGGGGAATTTATTTGTTGTTCGTCCAGGTGTAATGACACTGGGGGGTGATTTACATAATCGGTGGGGGAATGTATTGATCTAGGACAAGAGGGGGAAGTGAATTTCCGAGAACTGGATTTACATAATCGCTAGGGAGAATGTTTTGATCCAGGACTCGACTAGGACAAGTGAATTTAAGAGAAATTGACTTACATAATCGCTGGGGAGAATGTATTAATCTGATAACGGGAAACAGAATCACGTGTCTCCTTCTAAGCCAATCAGGGAGTCGGTTACATTTCATTCTAAGCCAATCAGAGAGTCGGTTACATATGGTTTTCCCATTACATCACAATTCGCCCTTGAGATTTCGTATATTGCGTTGTGATTAAATTATCATATAGTTCCAAGACACAATGGATAGAGCATCTGAAATTATTGACAAGGAAACTTCATCTACAATGATTAACAATGTGAGTTCTGTTTAGTAAATTTTCATACTTTATTTTCAAATAAAATTATTTTACATAGTCACCCTCCAGTAAATTAAGGGTATACCCCCCCCCCCCCCTCCACAATAAAAACTCCACTATATGATGTTTATACTCGCTAGAAAGTGTAAAATACGTTCTTTTTTACCATGTAAACCTAGCCTCCCCCCTCCAAATCTCTCTCAGCTTATGACTTTAATTCTTCCATTGGAGATAATTCTGTTTTTGATAAATTTATTCTTTCTGTAAGCCTATCTAAAAGTGACAGTGAACTTCTGGCAACCCTTAGCTATTAATATACCGTTTCCATTTAAGCCGCCCCTAACTTGACTGAAACATTTCCGAAATGATTTAAACATGTGATAATTACTGTCACCCTTTTAAAGTACATCTGACCTCATAATCCTTACGTTAGCGCCTTAACAAAAAGTTTTCACAGAAAAAAGGATACTTTTGATCAAATTAACATCATAGCTTCTTCATTGCAAATTTGACTTTTGCTTTACTGAAAATGGGCCGGGATTTCTAAGAAAAAGAATACATAACTTTATTATTCGTAAATTGAATAGCATTTGAATTCCGAGTTTAGTATATTTCTCGCAAATTTTTACTTTTTGCTTTGCTGAAAAGGGGGGAGGAGACTTCTTTGCAATAAATGCTTTCTAAACAAAATTATGGTTAGGGGGTTGGGGGTTACTAATTTTTCTTCTGTAAAAAAAGGGAAAAATTATTTCAATACTAATTTTTTTCTTCTTTTAAGGACAACTATGAGCATTACTCCCCTCATGAAAAAAGGGCTAGGGGCACCGACGCAACCCCCGTACAGCGTTTTGAGATAGCTGACACATCCAGGAGCGTTCTATACCAGTCCCCTGTCCCTTTTCAAATCACAGCGCCCTCTATGAAATCTATCCCTTGGACATTCAAGTTTGCAGTAGAAGTGCCAAGGGGACATCGACTAGCCTTAGAATGGAATGAATATGCCCGTGATCTATTAAATGACATTGATAATAAGAAGGAGATCCCTAATATCACCAAGAAAATTAAAGACATTGTGTTATAGATTTCAGAAATAAAGTTTCATATATTTATTATTATTATTTTCTTAGGCCTAAGGGTCGAGGTTTGAGAATTTTAAGAGACTATTTCCCCTATTTAATATATTTATTCAGATGACTACTGACTCAATACGGGATACAACCTGATATCCAAATTCAATATTTGTTATCTACCAGAAACTTCACGGAAAATGAACGCCATCCCACCTACTGGTAAAGGTTAGGTTAGAGCGATTTCAAACTGAACAATGTAAATGGGGAAAAACATGAAATGGGTTATAAAAGAATAAAATAAAAAACGATAACACGCTCAATTTAAGGAAAATGAGAGAAGAGGACTCCAGGGGAGGAGGGAGTGTCTTTAAGGGACGGAGGGCAGTTTTTTGGTCAACAACTCAACATTAACTTTTTTTCCGCTGTTATATTTATAATTTATTTTTCGTTGTGCAAAGCAGTAGATTTTAAGTGTAGATTTAATATTACCCAACCTCCTTAAGTGAAAATGATTTATTCCAAGAAAGTGTGCTGTATTTGTTAGAGTTTTATAAACATTACATATTTATTTAATTTAAGTCCTTTTTTTCAGTTATAATAATAATGTTTGGTGTGATTGACACAGAATATATTGGTCTGAAATATTCCTCAACTGGCATTATTTTCGAAGCAGCTTTCTTTCTCCTAGACGATCAACGGCGTGAAATTCATAGCTATAAATGGAACATCAGATACAATATGTATAAGTACGAGAAAAACAGATGGAGTCCAATACTAAATTTTATAAATCGAAAACGACTTTTACGTTAAAAACCATAAGACCACGTAATGAAAATGGCTATGAAATAAAACATGTACAAGAGGAAATTCAGGAAATATGCAGTTTTTTCGGTGTGCAAGCTGTTTATGTTAAGGAAAACGTGCCAACTGATACACTCTTACTAGAAAAATGTGATAAAAACATAGCATTATTCAATTTAGAAGACTTCAAATGTGAGAAATACCTGCATTCAGTACATGACCCGGAAGATGAAGTTAGATATTTCGCTCAATGGGTACCGGAAAAGATACCTAACATGGAAAAATGCATCAGATATCCAAAGACCTAAACTCTTGCTCTTCCTCATATCAAATGGAATAAGCTTGTTTTAAATATGTCATTATGTGTTTTTTCAAATGTTTTTAAATATGTTTAGGCAATAAATATCTTAGGCCTCAGCCGTCTTTATTCTTTAGAATAGTTCATCGCCATGGAAATTATACTTTCAGATTCAACATGCCAGGGAACACACTTTCAAGTTCACCATGTTCGAGAACCCTAAATACTCATCCCTAAAAAGGTAAGTTAACCCTAAAAGGTTAAAGAATTTTTCTGAAATCACACTTTCAGATTCAGCATGTCAGGGAACACACGTTCAGGTTCAACATGTAGGAGAACCCTAAATGCTCACCGCTAAAAAGGTAAGTTAACCCTAAAAGGTTAAAGAATTTTTCTGAAAATCACACTTTCAGATTCAGCATGTCAGGGAACACACGTTCAGGTTTAGCATGTAGAAGAACCCGAAATGCTCATCCCTAAAAACGTAAGTTAACCCTAAAAGGTTAAAGAATTTTTTTGAAATCACACTTTCAGATTCAGCATATCAGGGAACACAATTTCAGGTTCAACAAGTTGGAGAACCCTAAATACTCATCCCTAAAAAGGTAAGTTAACTCTAAAAGGTTAAAGAATTTTTCTGAAATCACACTTTCAGATCCAGCATGTCAGGGAACACACTTTCAGGTTCAGCATGTAGTAGAACCCTAAATGCTCACCCCTAAAAAGGCAAGTTAACCCTTAAAGGTTAAAGAATTTTTCTGAAATCACACTTTCAGATTCAGCATGTCAGGGAACACACTTTCAGGTTCAGCATGTAGGAGAACCCCAAATGCTCATCCCTAAAAAGGCAAGTTAACCCTTAAAGGTTAAAGAATTTTTCTGAAATCACACTTTCAGATTCAGCATGTCAGGGAACACACTTTCAGGTTCAGCATGTTGGAGAACCCTAAATGCTCATCCCTAAAAAGGTAAGTTAACTCTAAAAGGTTAAAGAATTTCTCTGAAATTACATTTTTCAGATTCAGCATGACAGAGAAGTCATGCATTACTTTTCAACTTCTTTTATATCTAAACACTAAATTTTCGCAATGAAAAAGAAATATATTACAGATCAATTCTAATTTTTTCCTGAGAAAATAAAAAGGTTCCACTTCAGTTCTTAATTTCTCAAAGACATAAAAAATTTAAAGTTCTGTTCTAAATTTTTACATAGAAGATAAGAAAAGTCATACTATGATTGTGAATATTTTCAATGAAGATAAAAAGTTTCACTTTAGTTCTAAATTTTCTTAAATTCAGTTTCGATTTTCTCTCAAAGAGATGAAAAAAAAATTAAAGTTCTGTTCTAAATTTTCCATAGAAGATAGAAAAAGCTATACTTTGATCGTGAATATTTTCGATGAAGATAAAAACTCCAGTGTGAATGTTTTCCCGAAAGACAAAGTTGTACTTCAATTTTAAATTTTCTCAACGAAGTGAAGAAAATTTCCCCTTCTCTTCTGAATTTTCTCAATAAAAAAAGAAATTAGTTATTGATCAATTCTATTTTTCCAAATAATATAAAAAGGTTTCACTTCAATTCAGATTTTTCCCCAAAGACATAAATTTTAAGTTTTCATCCAAATTTTTTGTAGAAGATATAAAAAGTTAAACATTGATTGTGAATATTTCACTATGAAGATAAGGAGCTCCACTTTAATTCTGAGATTTTTCCCAAAGACATAAACAAATTTAAAGTAATGTTCTAAATTTTAGTGTAGAAGATAGGAAAAGTTATACTATGAATGTGAATATTTTCCAGGAAGATAAAAAGCTTCATTTTATTTCTAATTTTCTCAACAAGGTGAAGAAAAGTTCAAGTTCTCTTCTGAATTTTCTCAATGAAAAAAGGAATAAGTCACAGATCAATTCTATTTTTTCCAGAGAAAATTAAAATTTTCCACTTGAGTTCAGATTTTCTCAATAAAAAAAGAAGTTATTTATTGATCAATTCTATTTTTCCAAATAATATAAAAAGGTTTCACTTCAATTCAGATTTTTCCCCAAAGACATAAATTTAAAGTTTTCATCCAAATTTTTTGTAGAAGATATAAAAAGTTACACATTGATCGTGAATATTTCACTATGAAGAGCTCCACTTTAATTCTGAGATTTTTCCCAAGACATAAACAAATTTAAAGTAATGTTCTAAATTTTAGTGTAGAAGATAGGAAAAGTTATACTATGAATGTGAATATTTTCCAGGAAGATAAAAAGTTTCATTTTATTTCTAATTTTCTCAACAAGGTGAAGAAAAGTTCAAGTTCTCTTCTGAGTTTTCTCAATGAAAAAAGAAATAAGTTACAGATCAATTCTATTTTTTCCAGAGAAAATAAAAATTTTCCACTTCAGGTCAGATTTTCTCGAAGAGATGGAAAAATTTAAAGTACTGTTCCAAATTTTTCATACAAGATAGAAAAAGTTATACTTTGATCATGAAAAGTTAACTCAGTTTTGAATTTTATTAAAGAACTTACAATTCAATTCTAATTTCCCCAGAGAAAAATAAAAATCTTCCACATCAGTTTTTAAGTTCATCAAGACATAAAGAAATTTAAAGTTCTATTCTAAATTTTTCCGTAAAAGATAGTAAAAGTTTTTATATCTTTTCCGAACAAGTTCTTTTCTTAATTTCCCCCCTAAACCAATTTTACAACTTGAACTACTCATTCTTTTCACACACAACTCTACTTTATGACTTTTTGAATACCCAACACCAAGCAATACTTTCAAAAGGCTTTTTTATATCCTTTCAGAACAAGTTCTTTTCTTAATGTCCCCCCTGAACCAATTTTACAGCTTGAATTTTTATATTTTTCCAGAACAAGTTCTTTTCTTAATGTCCCACCTAAACCAATTTTACAACTTGAAGTGCTCATTCTTTTCACCCACAACTCTACTTTATGGCATTTTGAATACCCCAACACCAAGCAGAGTTTACACAACGAAGTGAAGAAAAAGTTCAAGTTCTCTTCTGAATTTTCTCGAAGAAAGGAAAAAAGTTATAGTCCAATTCTAATTTTTTCGAAAGAAAATAAAAAATCTCCGACTTTTCTAATATAACAGCGGAAAAAAATTAATGTTGAGTTGTTGACCAAAAAACTGCCCTCAGTCCCTTAAAGACACTCCCTCCTCCCCTGGAGTCCTCTTCTCTCATTTTCCTTAAATTGAGCGTGTTATTGTTTTTTATTTTATTCTTTTATAACCCATTTCATGTTTTTCCCCATTTACATTGTTCAGTTTGAAATCGATCTAACCTAACCTTTACCAGTAGGTGGGATGCCGTTCATTTTCCGTGAAGTTTCTGGTAGATAACAAGTATTGAATTTGGATATCAGGTTGTATCCCGTATTGAGTCAGTAGTCATCTCAATAAATATATTAAAATAGGGGAAATAGTCTCTTAAAATTCTCAAACCTCGACCCTTAGGCCTAAGAAAATAATAATAATAAATATATGAAACATTATTTATGAAATCTATAACACAAAGTCTTTAATTTCCTTGGTGATATTAGGGATCTCCTTCTTATTCTCAATGTCATTTAATAGATCACGGGCATATTCATTCCATTCTAAGGCTAGTCGATGTCCCCTTGGCACTTCTACTGCAACCTTGAATATCCAAGGGAGAGATTTAATAGAAGGCGCTGTGATTTAAAAAAGGACAGGGGACTGGTATAGAACGCTCCTGGATGTGTCAGCTATCTCCAAACGCTGCACGGGGGTTGGGTCGGTGCCCCTAGCCCTCTTTTCATGAGGGGAGCAATGCTCATAATTGTCCTTAAAAGAAGAAAACATTTAGTATTGAAATAATTTTCCCCTTTTTTTACAGAAGAAAAATTAGTACACCCCAACCCCCTAACCATAATTTTGTCTAAACAGCATTTATCGCAAACAAGTTCCCTCCCCCCTTTTCAGCAAAGCAAAAAGTAAATATTTGGGAGAAATATACTAAACTCAGAAATCAAATGTTATTCAATTTACGCATAATAAAGTTATGTATTCTTTTTCTTAGAAATCCCGGCCCCTTTTCAGTAAAGCAAAAGTCAAATTTGCGATGAAGAAGCTATGATGTTAATTTGATCAAAAGTATCCTTTTTTCTATGAAACCTTTTGGTTAAGGCGCTAACGTAAGGATTATGAGGCCGGATGTACTTTAAAAGGGTGACAGTAATTATCAAATGTTTAAATCATTGCGGAAATGTTCAAGTCAAGTTAGCGGCGGCTTAAATGGAAACGGTATATTAATAGCTAAGGGTTGACAGAAGTTGACTGTCACTTTTGGATAGGCTTACAGAACGAATAAATTTATCAAAAACAGAATTATTTCCAATGGAAGAATTAAAGTCATAAGCTGAGAGAGATGTGGAGGGGGGAGGTTAGGTATACATGGTAAAAAAGAACGTATTTTAAACTTTCTAGCGAGTATAAAAATCATATAGTGGAGTTTGTATTGTGGAGGGGGGGTATACCCTGAATTTACTGGAGGGTGACTATGTAAAATAATTTTATTTGAAGATAAAGTATGAAAATTTACTAAACAGAACTCACATTGTTAATCATTGCAGATTAAGTTTCCTTGTCAATAATTTCAGATGCTCTATCCATTGTGTCTTGGAACTATATGATAATTTAATCACAACGCAATATACGAAATATCAAGGGCGAATTGTGATGGGAAGCCATATGAAACCGACTCTCTGATTGACTTAGAATGGGATGTAACCGACTCCCTGATTGGCTTAGAAGGAGACACGTGATTCTGTTTCCCGTTATCAGATCAATGCATTCTCCCCAGCGATTAAGTAAATCAATTTCTCTGAAATTCACTTGTCCTAGTCGAGTCCTGGATCAATACATTCTCCCTAGCGATTATGTAAATCCAGTTCTCGGAAATTCACTTCCCCCCTCCTGTCCTAGATCAATACATTCCCCAACCGATTATGTAAATCACCCCCCAGTGTCATTACACCTGGACGAACAACAAATAAATTCCCCTTTCATGGATCAATACATTCCCCTCGATTATGCAAATCAATTTCTCGGAAATTCTCTCCCCTCGTGGATCGATAATCCTTGAATAAATTATGTTCGTCCAGTGTTAGACTCATTGTAGATGGCAGCACGGTGTTCTCGTGGGATCAATAGGGGCCTTTCTACTAATGTTAACATATAGTATTGGTTATTAGGAAGTATACAGACGTTTTCAGAGGGGATTTTTTTCTGGTAGTGGGGGGGGAGTGGTTCTGGGGTTATGTGGGAGGATCTTACCATGAAGGAAGACATTGCTATGAAGGGGGCGCCGGATTTCCCAGCATTATTTAAATAAACATCAGCAATTATATATATAAAAAAACAAGTTTTTTAACTGAAAGTAAGGAGCAACATCAAAAATTAAAACGACAGAAAAAACTTACGTAAATGATTGGGTTCATCCCCTAGTCAATACCTCGCTCTTTAAGCCAAGGATTATTTAGTACTTAGATAAGAGCTATTTATTCTAATTAACGGTATTTGTGATTAAGGGGTCATTTCAAAAGAATTGGTACAAAATTCGAAGTTTAGCTTAAAGAGCTAGGTATTGACTAGGGGGCGAACCCTCTAATATACGTATTAAAAATATAAGAATATAGAGGTTCGTTACGTAAGTTAATTTGTAAGTTATGTATATTTATTACAAATAAAAACGTTCGTAAATAAAATTAAACAGGTTTCGAGAAAGCCATTTAACCAAATAAAAGTAAAATTAATATTCACTTTTTTTTTAATTATTCTTGTACGGTGAGCAAAATCAAAACCTGCATTAATTCAAAAACGTTCAAAAATTAAATAAAAAAAACAAGTTTTTTTAACTGAAAGTAAGGAACGACGTTAAAACTGAAAACGAATAGAAATTATTCCGTATATGAAAGGGCCTGTCTCCTCCTCAACGCCTCGCTCTTTACGCTAAAGTTTGGCTTTCTCGCAACTCTATTTTTTTTAAACAATGAAAAACTTTTGTGCAAAGAGCGAGGCGTTGAGGAGGGGACATCCCCTTTCATATACAGAATAATTTCTTTTCGTTTTAAGTTTTAACGTCGTTCCTTACTTTCAGTCAAAAAAACTTTTTTTTTTTTATTTAATAATATAAGAGACCCTCTATCCAACTTCCTATTTTCAGAAAACATAAACACCACAAAAGCGATTTGACACAAATCACATTATGGTCAGATAACAGCTTCTTCTAAGAATTCAACTCAAAAGTTTACAGTTGGGCAAAATTAAATATCAAAATTGGTATAGAGGAGACTGGCCCACGTTTAGCCAAAGCAAACAGTTTCAATGTAAGAACCTATGGGGCTTCTGGTGGATTTTAAAATCTCTGACAGATGGCAGTGTATGTTTTTAAAATGTCTGACCTTGATTAATACTTTTACCAAAAATATCAGATTGGATCAGGTTTTAAGGTGATTACCTCTGGAATTTTGTTCTATTTTGTCTGAAAGCCTACCCCTAATTACGATTACTAGAAAACTCGCGTTGTAAACTCACATTGTATTATCTTATTATATGCCTGTTTTTGGCAGCTTCCGAGACGTGCCATCTTCACCAGTTTGCTGTTAGTATTTTTCATCCTGTGGGATCGTGAACTCCCATGTTCGGCCACAATACCTGGGGTAAATTCCGCATGCCGTACCAAGGTGTCCAAAAGGGGGCTATGCTTGTAAAGGCTGTGTAAACAGCATATTTAAAGGTTGAAGGCAAGCTTAATGACCAAAAGTGTGTTATTTCTGGCGTTGTTTAATCCTGTCAGAACAGTAGGTGAACTTAAGTTCCATTTTTTCCTGTTAAATTTCATTCAAGATAAAATGCTTAAAAGTAAAACAGAAGAGAAAATAAAGAAAGGTGGCTGTGATCAAGAAGAAAATAAAACAGCAATTTTTTCTGTCTTATTCTACAAGAAGTCAGTTGGATTCTTTAGAAGTGCCATGGCTGTTCCTAGAGGAACGCTGCAAGACTACATAAAAAAAAAGTTGAGAAGCTGAATATCCCTCTAAAAAGTCTGGACCTGAGTTTCTTTACACCCTGTTACAACATATGATAAATATTTACAGAGGAACAAGAAAAAGGACTAAAAACTTACGTGAAAACGATAGCCGATATGCTTTCGACTGTATTCCCATAGAAGCGTGTAAATTTGCATACACTTATGCCATTATTAAGAGTATAAAAGTACCAGATAACGGAACTGCAAAGGCAGTGGAGACACTGGAGGAATTACAGGTAAAGACTGGTACCGTGGTTTTATGGATTGCCTTAAAACTCTTTAAGTAAAAACGCCAGAAAGTACAAGCCTATGACGGACAACTGCTTTCAACCGTCACAGTGTAGGAGCTTTCTTTAACCAATTGGAGCGAGGCCTATATAAACACATGTTCAGACCACAAGACATTTGAAACAAGACATTTGAAAAAGCAGCAACTGAAGAACTTAAGGTCCACTTTTGGAAAGAGACTGGAGCAAGAGACTTTGCGCTAACTGACTTTTCTTGAGTAAGCATACTGTGAGCGAATTGATCTGTGTTCACCTTTGGTGCCAAACTAATTGGTATTGAAATAGACTGATATTAGTGGATTATATAGAAAATTTTGGATATATATTATGGAATCTTTGGAGCATTATTTCAACTAAATTTTTCATTAAGGTTCTTAACTTGCATAAAGATAAGTTGCGTTTACTTTTGTCCTCTCCTTATTAGGAAATGCCTGCATTTGAAGAGTTTGATATCGCGTTAGCTAACTTCAAAATTATCCTCATTGGCCAGTAAAGATACTAAAAGTGTCCAAGGATAGCAAAGGAAAGCCATCATATTTGGTATTTTGCTATGGGACACATGATGAATACAGACTTGTTGAAGCCAACTTGTCAGAATATAATCCAAGCGTTATCCGAACTTCAACAAAACATACTGCAGGTGTAAAGGCTGCATTTGAGGAATTGAAGAATTCGCCCGATATTTATAAATCCCTTTCCAAGGCATATAATGCATTAACAATTAAGGATTCTAATACAGGAGAATGTGCTTCGTTGATGGATAAAGTCACCTCTACGGAACTTGACCTGGAAAAAAACTAAGCGAGAGTTAATGCAAAATATAACTAAGAAGGTTAATGAAAGGTTTTCGGATGCTGATTCTTTCCGCCAGTCATCCCACGACATTATT
Source organism: Artemia sinica (assembly GCA_027921565.1). NCBI lineage: Eukaryota > Metazoa > Arthropoda > Branchiopoda > Anostraca > Artemiidae > Artemia > Artemia sinica. Next base: position 55,158,482 of record CM051271.1, on the reverse strand, counting down.
TGTCAAATATATGACGCTATTACTCTTGATTATCAACCAAAATTTGAAAAAATTGAACAGTCGCTGAAAACGCTTCGCAACCAAATTATAAATCAAGAAGAGAAAATCATGAAAATTGAGATGAAACTAGATTCATTTGAACAAAAAGTGCAGCTTGATTCGCTAATTTTGCATGGTGTTAAACAGCAGTCTGGATCTGACCTCCAATCAACAATCCTGCTAGTTTTCGTAAACAAAATGAACCTGACTGAAATTAATGTTGCCCAAATTAGGAATATCTACAGATTCAAAATATCTCCTGCTTTAACCGATGCCTCCCTAAACGACAAAGTCCCTCCTGTTTTAGTTAAATTTGTGAATAGTGATATAGCGAAGAAAGTCTTCAAAGCAAAAGCCAGGTTAGCTTCAAGTGGAATTTTCCTATCGGAAGCATTGACAAAGAGGTGACGTGAGATACTATATGCCGCTAAGGACAAATTTGGACATAAAAATGTTTGGACTGACCGTGGGCAAATTTTGGCAAGGCCTAACGGTGAAAGTGTCACTAGAAAAATTCATACTCTAGCCGAGTGTGTTTAAAAATAAGTTTTTTTTTTTTTTTTTTTTTTTCATATGTTTAGTATCTTGCAGTATTGCAGTATTGGTATGATTGTTGTGATTTTATTTATTTATTTATTTTTTGCTTTTATTTATAGCCTCTTAGTTATTTTTTTATTTACTTTATTTTGTGTGTGTTGCGGTGCAGGTTTGATACATAGTCTCCTTAAATTAAATGAATTTTTTTAACTCAGGCTTTGGGGATTTTCACTCCCTTGATGGGCGTTTACTTCAGTTACAAAAGAAACCCCTTAGTTTTGAGTATTATTAATAATTCTATTGGTCAAATTAAAAGAAATTTCCTAAATACTTCCCAATCAATTAATAGTAAGTATGTTTCTGATTTAAAGTGGGCTACTAGACGAGATGATAATTTTTCAGTCCTTCAACTCAATACTCAGGGTCTTTGCTCATCGATTGATCAGTTGAGGCAGATAGTTTTTGATGGGCGACCCGATGTTATCGGATTATGTGAGACTTTTCTTAATTCTAGCAATGAAATGCTTTTAGATATACTACTACTACTACTAACAACTCACCGCAACACCAAGCCGCCTGAGGCCAACACAGCTACGCACGATCCTCCTGCACCCCAATCTATTCAAAGCCTCCCTTTTTACACCCGCCCACGAAGTTCCCATTTCCTTTAAATCTTTCTTTATGACGTCCTCCCACCCCAGACGGGGACGACCTGCTTTCCGTTTAGCCCTAGATGGTTGGCCAAAAAGAACAACCTTCGGCAATCTGTCATCCTTCATCCGCACAACGTGCCCTAACCACCTCAACCTTTCTTTCATTATAGTCCTAGAGAGTGGTATTAAACCACATTTTTCGTATAGCCTATTGTTTGAAATACGGTCAGTCAGCCGGGTACCCAGAACAATCCTTAAGCAATTTCTCTGGAAAACATCTAGCAAATCTTCATCCGCTTTTCGGAGCGTCCATGCTTCAGAGCCATATTTGACCACTGTCATCACTGTAGCTTCTAATATTCTAATCTTGGTTTGCAGACTTATCTTCCTATTCTTCCAGACTTTTTTTAACTGTGATAAAACACCCTGAGCCTTGGCTATTCTATATTTAACATCTTCACTGCTCCCACCATCTTTACTAATAATACTACCAAGGTAAGTGAAGCTGCCCACCTGATCAATCTTTTCATTACCCAACGTCACCTTTTCATCTTCACTTATTCTTAGCCTTAGTGACTTAGTCTTCCTAACATTAATTTTCAAACCAATTCTAGCACCCTGAACTCGCAAAACCTCTAAAACTTCATTTATTTTGCTCACACTTTCATCTAGGATGCTTAAATCATCAGCATAATCCAAGTCCAGGAGACTTTTTCCTCCCCATTTGATTCCGTGGTCTCCCATTGCCTTTCCTATGCTCCATAAAACAAAGTCCATCAAAATAATCCATATAAAGGGGGATAGAACACAGCCCTGTTTAACTCCTGATTTAATACAAAACCAGCTGCTAACCTCATTTCCTACCTTAACCGCAGCAGTGTTATCCTCGTACATAGCACTAATCATTTTAATGAATTTGTCTGGTATACCATACAAGGATCAAACCTTTACTAAAGCTCTTCTATCAACGAAATCGAACGCTTGCTCGTAATCTATAAAACTGAGGACCAAAGGTGTTTGAAAATTCAGGCACTTCTCAATTATTAACCTAAGAGTGAAAATTTGGTCGACACATCCTCTACCTTTTCTAAAACCGCACTGCTCTTCTCTTAAAACTTTGTCTACGGCATCTCTCAGTCTAAAAAGTATCATATTACTAAGTAGTTTACTACCTACAGAGACCAAACTAATGCCTCGATAATTACCACACTCAATTTTATCACCTTTCTTATAAAGTGGCTTAATTAAGGTTTTCCTAAAATCGTTAGGTACTTCCCCTTTTTCAAAAATCATATTCATAATCTTCAATAACTTATTTCTGACCTCAGAGCCACCATATTTAAGAAACTCATTTACCACCCTATCAGCACCTGGAGCCTTATTGTTCTTTAATCCTTTTAGTACTGTTGCTAATTCCTCCTCACAAAACAAATCTTCCTTCACATCCAAAGTATCACAAGCTTTTTCATTTTCCTCTATATTTTTTCCTGCAACTCTATCTCGGTTAAGCAAGTTCTCAAATATTCGGCCCATCTCTCTTTAGTTTTTTCCTTATCGCTATTGCGACCCCTTTCCTATCTTTAACTGGGGCAAGTCCGGATTGACTACTCCCTCTCAATTTGTTAACGTGCCAGTACAAAATTTTACTATTATGCCGTCTAGCTATATCTTCCAGATCCTCGGCAATTTTATCCATGGCCTCCACTTCACACCTCCTTAGTTCATATTTTACTGTTTTCTCCACTTTCTTTACATTTCTTTTGTTTTCATACGATTTATCACTCAGATAATTCTTGTACAAGTCCTTTCTCCTTTCTATTAAACATAAAGCTTTTTCACTAATATTCTTAGCTGCAGTTCTAGCTTTCTTCCCTAATACACCTTCAGCAACTTCACAAATTATTTTTCTAAAATTATTCCAACCATCTTCCACATTATCAAATTTTAAACTCTCAAGTTTAGTATTCAACTGTTCCTAAAAAGTTTCTCTCAAATTCTCATCCTGGAGTCTACCAACATCATAACTTCCCGGGAGGTAGTTACCCTTCCGATATTTCAGTTTTAAATTAACCCTTGACACTACTAGATGGTGATCTTTACTTTTAACATCAATAACAGCACTCCTATATACCCTAGTATCTTGTATTGATCCTGCCAGTCTTCGGTTTACTATAACATAATCAATAAGGTTTGCTGTCTTACCATCACGTGTATACCATGTTAACTTATGAGCCATTTTATAACCAAACACCGTATTGGTTATAACTAGATTGTTATACCTACAAAATTGACGAAGTCTGTATCTATTACTGTTTTCTTTTCCTACACCAAATTTACCTAGGCTGGGATACCATCTATCCCTATTTCTACCAACCTGGGCATTAAAATCTCCAGTAATAACATCATATTTCTGCCTGGGACCTTGTCTATTTACTCCTGTAACTGTAAGTAAAATTCATCTGAGTCCCTAGTATCTCCGTCAGTCGGTTCTACTAGGGGCATATACTACTATAACTGATACCCTGAACTTTCTAGTCATAAAATGAGCAATTAGTATTCTATTATTAATACCTTCCCAGCCTAAATAAGACTTAGCAGCTTCCTTATTCATCATGAGCCCTACTCCCTGTCTATGTACCCTATCCTTCCTGCTTGAGTAAACAAATTCTATATCACCTAATTTCATGCTTCCTACCCCTGGGATATGAGTTTCTGAAACTCCTAATAAATCCAGTTCGAATCGTCTGAATTCGTCAGTCAAAATGTCGATATGATGGTCATTTTTTAATGTCGTAACATTCCAAGTTCCAATTTTCATGTTCTTTAAATCATTGAAATTATTTTCGCCTCAGGAAAAGCAATGATCCCGGATACCAGTGCAGGACGGGGATCACATATCTTCTCAAGTCTAGCTTAGATATACCCGGTTACAAAATGGAGCGACTAAATCGCAGAAGGATGGCAAAAGGTGGACTAGTAATGTATATTTCTGATATTTTTTCCCTATACTGTTCTAAGCGATCTGTCAAGGAATGACGAAGGGGTTTTTAATCCCAGTTTATTGAAATCAATTTAAAAAATAAGGTTTTGATAATTGGTAATGTTTATAGATCTCCCAGTGGATCTGTCCCTTCTTTTCTTCAGGTCCTTGATGAGGTCTTGGATTTAATAGGCAGACGTCCATGTGAACTTGTAATAATGGGAGACTTTAACTTAAATCAAATTGACATGGCTTCCTCTACTACGATGGATTTTCTCTCAGATATGCTCACTGCTGGGGTTCTACCAACAACCTGTATTCCAACACGTGTAACTGATACGTCAGCGTCTTTAATTGATAACATTTTTTCGTCTCTTAATTTGGTTCGGAATTCTGTTGTAGTGAGTGATATTTCAGACCATTTTCTTGTATTTTCCAGTTTTATCCTTGAAAAAACATTGAATAGGGACACTCCAGCATCTGCTTCAGCTTCTTTTAGGTTTGGTTTGAATGAATTGATCCGCCTTAGCTCCCATTTAGCTGAGAAGACATGGAATATTTTTGGTGACGATAATGATTTTTGTTCAAAGTTTGACTACTTTTATGAGTCAGTGAAGGAGTCTATTTTTGAAGTATGTGCTCTGTCCTCCTCTACTTAAAAGTCAAAAAGATTTATTCCTCTTAACCCATGGATGACCCCTGGTCTTCTAAAGAGATGGAGAAGAAAACATAATCTCTGGAAAGGTTTTAAGTCAGCAAAGCCATCTTTGAATGCTGCACGTCTTCAGCAATTCAAACTCTACAGGAATGTTTTCAATTCTTTATGCCGGAAGGCTAAATTCCTTTATTATTCCAAAAAATTCTTGGATTGTGGGAAAGATATTCGAAAAACTTGGCAAGTGATCAATTCCGTCCTCAAACGTTCTTCTCCGGTTCCTTCTATCCCTCCAAGACTTGTAGTTGGTGATGTGGTCGTTGAGGGTATTCCATCTGTTCAAAAAGCATTACATCATATTTTACCAATATTGGGAAAACCACTGCTTCTTCAGTCAGGTCTTCACAGTCACAACCAGATCACAAATCTTATCTTGGTCCGCCTTGTCAAAAATCGATGGTGTTATATCCGGCTTCTGATGTTGAAGTAGCTAGGATTGTAAATAGGTTGAAGGGTTCTTCGTCGTCTGGCCCTGACTGTATTCCAACTATGGTAGTTAATTTCATTCTTCCTTCAATTATTTCTCTATTGACAAAGCCTATAAATCTTTCTTTTGAAAATGGGATTTTCCCCAGTTCTCTTAAGCGAGCTAGAGCAATCGTTTTATATAAGGATGGACCAAGAAGTGACCCAGCCAATTATCGTCCTATATCTTTGCTGTCTGTTTTTAGCAAAATTTTTGAAAAGACCATGCTTTTCCGTCTACTTGCTTTTCTAGAGGCTAAAAGATTTTTTCATGATTTTCAGTTTGGCTTCCGAGCTAAACATTTTACGGAGCATGCGTGTGTAACTCTTTTAAATTTTCTCCACACTGCGCTTGACTCTGGTTTGATTCCTGCAGCTATATTCCTAGATGTCCGTAAGGCTTTTGACTCTTTAACTCATGAGATTCTGCTGTATAAGCTATCACACAATGGTGTAAGAGGACAGGCTCATGCTTGGTTTGATTCTTATTTGTCAGGTAGAACTATCTCCATAGATTCCCTTTCCCAATTTTCGTCTGAAGTTGAGTTTGGTGTTCCTCAATGTTCTGTTCTTGGACCGTTTCTTTTTTTGGTTTATGTTAATGACCTTATAGTTGCGGCTATGAATCAAAAACCTACAGTTTGCTGTCGCCTATGTCATCCTGAATCTTTCAATGCTAAAAAAATCCATCGTTTTCGCAGGATGTGGACACTCTCGTTGCTTTTGCTGATGACAGTACCATTGGTACTGTAGAAGGAACTGAGTCTGAGATGCTTCCCAAATTAGTTGACCTTTTTGAGAGAGTCGTTCTTCGGTTTGATGCAAATTGCCTTCCACTAAATGTTGCTAAGTCAAGTTTTTTAATTTTTTCCCGTATTTCTCTGGCGTGCCCTGAGTCATCTAATATCCAGCTTTCAAGGGGCTCTCTCAGTAGACCTAAGGAACGATATGTCCGATTTCTCGGTGTTCTTCTCGATGAAAACCTTTCATTCAAGCATCATATTGGACTAAGTAATATGAAGATCTCAAGGAATCTTGGAATTTTGAGGAAGCTAAAACACATTTTTCCTGGATCAGTTTTAAAAATTCTGTTCCATTGTTTAGTTCAGTCCTACGTCTCTTATTGCGCTACAATATGGATGTCAACTTTCTCTTCTTTTTTGAAACCACTTTCTAAGCTATATGATAAGGGAAGAAGGCTTATACAGGAAACAAATTGTACTAAAACTAACCTAACTAGCCTATTACTTGATTTGCAGTCCCTCTACATTTTTTCGTGTGCGTCTTTCACTTTTCATCGAATTCATGGTGATGTTCCCACAGTCCTTCAAACTACTCCTTCTTTCGTCACTGATAAATCTTCACATCATCTTCGCAATTCAAGGAATATTAATATTTTATTTACTCCATCGGTGAAGTCTGACTTAAATCCATTAACTGCTTGTCATATCGTTTGGAATAGCCTACCTGAGTCAGCTCCAGAATGTTACTCGTTTGGTACTTTCAAAAGAATCTTAAGATATTTTTTAATGTTTTCATTTTTCATGTTTAAATATATTTCTGTTAATTTTATCATTATTATTTGGGGGGGTGATACTAGCCTGGGTTGGAAATATTTGTTGTGAGGGGTACTGAGTTTGTCTAATATTTTTTGTGGTTTGGTTTCAAATATATATTTAGAATTTGGTTTAATTTATTGGATTGTCTGACATCTTTTTTTTTGTTTGTTTGGGGGGGGGGGGGTTCTCATAAAATCGCTTTTTGTTTGAGTTTTTTAATTATTGTTTTTTTCTCTTCTTTGTTTTGTGTGTGTGTGTGTTGCGTCTTTGAAAGGTTGAAATCCAATGCATTACATTGAAAATACTTTTTTTTTCTTTTTTTTTAGTATTTATGCCATTTCTGTTTTTCCCCTGTTTTTTTCCTGGCCATAGAACCTTACGAGGGGTTCTATATTGATGTATTTTTGTCTTAAATTTATTGGTTGAATAAAATGATTGATTGATTGATAATAGGGTGATCCACGCGGAATAAATTAATTGCTTGTTAGTCCCCTGCTTAGTTTTTGATTTTTGGATTTTTTTTGCATCTTTATTTTTATGTAGATCATTGTATTTTATGATTTTCTTTTTATTTATTTTTTTTTCTTTCTTGTGTTGAGTCTCTTAAAGATGTGAATGTATGATGTTGAAAATGTTTTTGTTTTTTCTGTATTTGTTTCAATTTTGTTTGTCCCCTGTTTTTTTTCCTAGCCATAGAGCCTTACGGGGAAGTTTATATTGAAGTGTATTTTGTTGAGTTTATTGATTGAATAAATTGATTGATTGATTGATTGATTAATTGACGAGATGGATATTGTCTTAACGACAGAAGTTGAAATAAAACTGCCACCACTGACAGGTAGAACGCCAAGATTAGCGGAGCGGCTTACTTTTGGTGTTGATCAGTCAATGTATAATTAGAAATTAATACTCTTTGTTTTTTTTTAAACCTTAATGAAATTCATTTTGTAATTTTTTATGCTGACCATATTCTTTGTTAATTTTATAGCCGAAAAACAAGCTTTAATGTTCCCCTGATCACTTTTCTTTTTCTTTTGTCCGGTGGCCAAACATAAGCCAGAGACGCCCGAACCAGTGCCAGGGTGGCCCTGGTTTGGCACTCTTGACCACTTGGATAGAGAGGCATCCAGGTGGAAAAATGGGGGAGTATTTTTAATTGTTTTTTTCAAGGATGGTATTGAATGAGTTACTTTTGCTTTGGCATGCTCAGAAACTTCTTATCGCTTGAATCAACTCATAGAGAATTAAACAAGTCAAAATAGGCCGATGGTGGGCCAGTCTCCTATCTATATATCGGACCGAAAATCAATATTGAAGATCGAAACGTAAATGTTGATTTCGCAAACGATATTTGGAAATTTCTGTTTATTTCCAGCTTTTTTAACCATCTACCAGGTAACATCCAACAAAAAATTCCAACATACGTAAAGTTCTCGTTAATGTTTAGCGTAAATTTGAAGTTCTAGGGGGATAGGGCAGCTTCCCTCCCCTGCCCCCCCCCCCTTCCCTACGCCCATGACTACCACTATACCTTTAACTATCTAGGGAATAGTAATAAATTTCAAGAGTAACCTCTCTTTTGCACTTTTTCAAAATAAAACCTTTTTTTTTCTTTAATGGTTGTTCAAAGGCTAAATGTCCTTTATCACTGAAGTAATTTATAAAAAAAAAAGTAAGTTGAAAAAAAAGGTAAAAATTAATTCGAATTAATTTTCTAATTTTTTTAAAAAAAGAAAATGTTTCATTTCAAGGAAAACAACCCACGATCCTTTTTTTTAAACTAAATACAGTCTATATGCCTATTGACTATTATTATTGTCAACACTTGCACTTTTTGCCCTGGGCACTCATCCTACAGATCGGATAATCATAAAAGTTTGAGGGAGGGCTCATTCGACAGCCTCTTAGCTCATTAAGATTAGCTTATTAACTCACAAAACCTATTAACAGAACATAAAACTCATGCTATTCTGACCATAATAGTGTGTGAGGTTGAAGGGCATATAATATTTAGGGTTAATTCATATAAATAGAAGTGAAGCGTATCCATTGAACAGTGCATTGGAATTATGCCAGCTACGTATATAAAAAAAAATGTATAAAATGTGAAAAAAGTACACACAAATTAGATTAAGCAGGAATTATTTATTTACTATCCCTATATGAACCACTACTATGTTAATCATATTCATCCCTTAGACTATCTAAAAAAATGTATCGTCAGGAAAATAAGCACCGGAAATTTTGGCGACATCTCAATAACGATAGTGGAACTGCAAGCGACGTGCGGATGCTCCTTACTTGAAGCAGCTAATGTACTAATAAAATGGTTCTGTTCAACCAAATCTGTAAAACCTGTTCAACCAAAATCTGTTCAATAAAATCTGTTCAACCAAAAATTAATGAGCCTTGCCAAATCATAATTTGCCAACAAAGGCTTAGGAAGGAATAAAAAAGGTAGAAAGTTAGTACTAATGAGTTATTCCAGTCGTCACTTTGATAATAAAACATCGAATAAAACGTTTTCATTCGGATTTGGGCCTATGCTTTCCAGAAAATTAGAAAGTCACTTTTATATGGTTACAATATTTGAAAAGCTTTTTTGGTAATACTTTTTCTTTACTTTTTTAAGCAGCAAAAGAAAGAAAAGTTTTAAGTCATAAACTTTTCAAGCTATGCTGCAATTTTGTTGCACCAAAATTTCAAAAAATTCACCGAAAATCTAAAAAAGAGAAGATGGAATTTCAGTTTGAGGTGGGAGATCGAAAATATATTCTTCTAAAAACATTATTGGTGATCGTTAGAATATTGAATTTGCCTGACTGTCATGGCTATTGAGCTTGTTTTCTGAAAGGGCCACAGCTTTTAAAAACAATGATATGGGAAGACATCTTCAATGAGGATGGATTCCTTGGGGAACATATTATAAAATTCTGAAACAGACGAATTATTTCAAAAAGAAATGGGAGGAGAAAGTGATGCTTCAAAAGAGGGTACCTTCAAGTATAAATCTTTAAAATTGCTCTTTTTAGTCAATATATTTTCCATTTAATGTTTCGTCTTCGAAAATTTCCCCAAAAAACTTGAACACATATGAGAGGAATTCACTTCTAACATTTTAAATGATTAATAAAACACTGGAAAAAAATATTCAAGAGAAAAGATTTCCAGATCATATTCTTGCCCTCCAATAAAATTCAAATAAAACGTTAATACACGAATTCAATTTGGAATTCAATTCGAATTAAAAAGAAACGTTAGAACGTTAGATAAACGTTACATGATGAAAAACAGAGGGATTTCTTGTAAAAAATCTTGTGACTCAACAACTTCAGTCTTTTTACTGGCCTTAAAGACGTGGTTGACATTACTATTAAATAAATTAACAAAAGTGTATATTCATTTCATGAATTCTTAGTTGATGTGAACGACATAACTGGATTCCTTTGTAAAATATGGATACACAAAAAGTTGCAGAAAAAGTTAGATGCAGAAGGGTAAGGTCAAAGGAGTCTTAAAATGACGAGAAATTGTCAAAGACCTGCAAATGTTTCGTCGGAAATGGGAGACAACAATAGGAAATATCACAAAAAAAAACTGTATAAAAATAGTAGAATCACAAAAAAGGGCCCCATAAAAAGGGCCCCAGAACCCTCCGGGTAAATGCCTGGCTGATAAATGCCTGGTTGATAAGTGCCCGGCTAAACACCTGGCATTTATAAATGTCTAGCTTCTAACAAAAAGATGACATTTTTCACTAAATTATTCCACAAAATTATTCAGGCTATTCAACCATTCAGGCCATTCTGTATCTCTTAGGCAAAGAGAATAGTAGACTTTAAAGAGTTAGATCTTCAGGACTTAGCATGGGGAGGTGGATATTAAAAACTACTAGCACCGCTTACAGTGCCGCACCTAATGATTTCCTTAAACAAAGTGGAAAATGTCAAAAAAATTGGGTTGTCGAAAAAAAATATCATAGAAAATTGTCAAAAGAAACTGTCAAAGAAAATGGTCAAGGAAAAAAAAAACGATTAATCTACGATGCAATCAGACTAGACCTGAAACTTGTGTATAAATGATAGGTAATAAGCATTTTATTTTCAATTAACATTTAAAGTCAAAATACAGTTTGCATAGATTAGGCATAGGTTAGCTTGAGAACATCTTGGCAGATTAATTAGAGTTGTTGAATTTAAGCTGGACTGATTTGAATCGCCTGAAAAGACTTAAAGCAACAATGTTGTGTAGGTCGCCAACTTCTTGTTGTCAACAGAACGAAGATTGTGTTGCTGCTCATTCTTGTCGACACTAGCAGCACTTTCCACTTTTGTAAGTTTTTCATACTCTTTGTAAGCGTCTCTGAGGAAAAACAAATAGACCAGTAAAAGTACGGTTTGACCGGGACAAAATTGCAACAAAAGGTTTTTTTACACCAAAATGTTCAGAAAAAATCGCTGAAATATATATCCAAAATCCGCTAAAATTGCCTGCCGGGAAAACCTTCTGGGGCTGCTTAAAGAGGGTGGAAGGGGGCAAAAAATAGGTTTTTCCATTTTTGACATTTAGGAAGCTTTTCTTACACTAAAATATTCAGAAAAGAATCGCTAAAGAATATATCCAAAATATGCTAAAATCACTCGTCGGAAAAGTCTTCTACGGCTGCTTAAAGGGGGTGGAAGTGACAAAAAAATCGTTTTTTTTCTTTTTGACAATTAGGAAGCTTTTTTTTTACACTAAAATGTTCAGAAAAAATCGTTGAACAACATATTCAAAATCTGCGAAAATCACCCACCGTGAAAACCTTCTGGGGCAGCTTAAAGGAGGCGAAAAATGGAAGTTTTTGTTTTCGATTTTTGTTATTTCTGTACGTTCGGGGACTCGATTCTGGTATAAATCAACTCGCTGAAACCGAAAATGACGTTACTTTTATTGTAACACGTTGTAACTTATATTAAACTATAAATAAGATTTTAATAACTCCATCGCAAAAATAAAGGAAATAGCTTTTCTTCCGAAGTGTTAGAAAGATCAGATCAATGGAAGCCTGAAATACTTCAAACAGCAACGCAGGGAAATCTCGAACGGCAATTTAAAGGAGCAGAGAAGTACCCCACTCTTTGTTGCTTCGCTAATTGTTGGAAACCTGGTTATCCGATGAGAATCAACCGTGTGAAGACCAGACTGCAGAAAAAGGGAAACTATAGGCATAGACGCGTAGAAACATGAAAAATCATTCTTATTATCGGCTTCTTTTACAGTTGGAAAACAAGAACATTAACACATCTATATATAAATCACAGTTTTGATAATCATCATTTTTAGATCACCATTTCATTAATGAACACTACAAAAGAGCATAACCACCGATATTGCAAAACAATAAAATTCTTCTTCTTCTAGAGATGCTGGTTCAGATTTATTACAGCTTGTTCCCATGCCCTCTCCGCAAGCAAGTGTGCAGGGCATGCCATTCTTACGGCAAGTGCATCTGGCCGTATCGCAACCTGATTTGCGTTTGCAGCGGATAATTTGAAGAAGAATCTGGGGAGCTGGTTTCTTCTCCGTCATTACTGGGATGTAACTATCAGCAGAGAGTCACCATCCCCAGTTCTCCGGTTTCATCGCAGCAGCCTCACTTTTCCATTCCATTACCTGCAAATACACGCGAAAAGAATGGAACTTCGCAGCTGAGAGTGTGGGAGGCATCCAATCAGGGCAGACAAATGCGGAAGAGGAAGTGAGCTTGGCCAAGAACAGACGATGTCTCAAGGACACGAAAGTTTCTTCAGGCTTTCCTTTATAAATTCTCAAAAGAGCATGTTCACCAGCTACAATGAGCTCGTCTTTCATAGCCTTCAAGTCCATAAAGACCTTAGCGGCCTCACGGAAAGACGGATCGGACCGGTACATTGGCAGTCCGACAGATTTACCAATTCCTTGTAATCTCGAAGTGGTGTCACAGCCTAGGAACGCGTGCAGAAATAGAATTGCACCACACATGTCCCCTTAGTTTTTCTTTGATGGAGCAAATATTCCATAGCTTAGGTTTGTTTGAAGCTTTCGTCTCGGATCTAAAATACAGGCCTTTGTGGGTGGCAGTGACATGATAGAGGAGAAGGATAAGGAGCTCAATGTTGTTGCCCATGAGACACGTCAACTGATTTCTTGCGCTATGAATGGCTGTGGTTGCAATCAGGACATCCGCGTCAGCAGAGGCATGTTGCGCCGAACAACCCGATGAGGACAATTTTTCTCCTATTGCTAGAATTATCCGCTGCTTGTTTGTGCAGTTATGCAAGAACTCTTCCTTCTTACTTGTTAACTTTGTTGTACCAATGAATTCTACCACTGGGCACTGTTCACCCCTGGAAGGTGAGCCATACCGTTCGTCGAAGGACCATTGTCATATCCATCAAAAACTACCAAAGCTTTTCCAAATCTAGTGGTGATATACTTGACGTAACTTTCGCAAATGAAGTCAAATGTAAAGTTAGGTTGCCAATGCCAAAGTCAAATGTTGATATGGGTGGCGAGCAACATATATGGCACTTTTTTTTTAACTTGCTTCAGTTACTCTCTAGACCTGAAAATAAAATATTTGTTTGACGTTCTCACGTAGCAGGGAAATGGCAAAGTACACAAGGAAATGACAAGATATCAATTCCATGTCACGTGGATAGCACCAGAATACTGTCAATCGATAAATAGAACTGAAAGAAATTGGGGCCCGTCATACCACTCATAATGATCAGCACCAGCACCCACCCAAAGTCAGTATTAATTGCAGATGATAACTAATCTTAATAAGAACTAGACGCATATCCGAGTTATCGAATAACTACTCCAATGAACATTCGCTGCGATTCCGCTAAACTTTCATGCCTTTCCGACGACAGCTAGTAGTCACATCACATCTAGTGACTGATCTGTGTCGTTGACATTTTCAAGGCACCGACAGATGGCTCTGATCTCAAAATAAATTGAGAAGGAGGTTTAATCCCCTCCTCCCTCAAACAATAACTTCTGTTTCAATATTGATTGACCCAAGCTATGGCTTAGCTTCCTACGGATGAGGCAACATATCAGGTCTATCAAGTCTACTTACTCATAATAATGTGTCTGCCAAACTAGCTGATATAACAGTCAGGTACTTTTGAAGATAGATGGCGATCCTGTTGTGAGCGCTGTGCAGCCTGCGTTTTCGAAACCTAACTGTACCTAGTCTTTAATGGGCAGTATAGACTAGAATATTCAAGTTTCTACGCGTCTATGCTTCGTCTCTCTTTTTCTAAAGTCTAGTTTTCACAAGTTAGATTCTAATCAGATAACCAGGTTCCCGACAACATGCGAAGCAAAAAAGAGAGAGGTACTTCTCTGCTCCTTTAAGTTCGAAATTTTCCTGCATTGCTTTTCGCAGGCTGTTCGAAGTATTTCAGGCGTCCATTGATCTGATCTTTCTGTAAAACTTTGGAAGAAAGGCTACTTCCTTTATTTTGGCAATGGAGTTATTAAAATCTTATTTTTGTAGTTTCATATAAGTTAGAGAAGTGTTACAATAAAAGTGATATCATTTTCGATTTCAGCGAGTTGATTTATACCAGAATCGAGTCTCCGAACGTACCGAAATAACAAAAATCGAAAAAAGGATTTTTCACCCCTTTCACCCCTTTTAAGCAGCCCCAGAAGGTTTTCCCAGCGGGCAATTTCAGCGGATTTTGGATATGTTGCTCAGCAATTTCTTCTAAACATTTTAGTGTAAAAAAAACTTCCTAAATGTTAAAACTGAAAAAAAATAATTTTTTCGCCCCTTCCACCCCCTTGAAGCAGCCCCAGAAGGTTTTCCCGGCGGCAATTTTAGCGGATTTTGGATATGTTGTCCACCGATTTTTCGGAACATTTTAGTGTAAAAAAATCTTCCTAAATGTCAAAAATGAAAAAACCTATTTTTTCGCCCCCTTCCACCCCCTTTAAGCAGCCCCAGAAGGTTTTCCCGGCGGGTGATTTTAGCAGATTTGGATATGTTGTTCAGCGATTTTTTCTGAACATTTTGGTGTAAAAAAACCTTTTGTTGCAATTTTTCCGGGTCGACCAGCTTTTCTCCGTACTGGACTAAAAATTCTATTTGGGTCAGTGGATCCCGTAAGTCTGGTAACCACAAAGAAGAAGAAGAAGGAGATAGAAGTTGATATAAGCGATGTTTTAATAGCACACAAATTTACCTGCAATTCTTTGAAGTCCATTTCAAATCGTCGGAGTAATAAAACCTGATGCAACTGCCCTTCGTGTCCTCGCCAAACAGTGTCTAAGGAGATGTCTAGTTCCTTAGTTTCATTTAAATATCTGTAAAAATTAATAAGAAATGGTTCAGACAGCATGAACATCAAAAGGAGAAGGACAATTGGGAATTCTATACGTAAGACCGTGGAATTCCATATCTAAATGAGAATTTCGACCCTATATCCAAGGGCCTTCCTCAGTAAAACATAAATATATAAAAGAAAAGCTATAAGTCCCCGCTTGAACTTTGCTGAAGTAAGGATGCTGATACTGTTTTAAAATTCTCATTTTAGTTTTAATAGTTGTATCTTATTGTAAGTCTCTTTTCTTTTATATATTCATGTTTTGCTGAGGACGGCCCTTGGACATAGGGTCAAAATATTCATTTAAATATAGAATTTTACTGTCTTGCGAAAATAATTCCTTATTGTTCTTCTTGTTGTTGATGTTTTTGATGGAA
The DNA here is from genome assembly GCA_027921565.1 of Artemia sinica. Taxonomy (NCBI): domain Eukaryota; kingdom Metazoa; phylum Arthropoda; class Branchiopoda; order Anostraca; family Artemiidae; genus Artemia; species Artemia sinica. Next base: position 55,142,794 of record CM051271.1, on the reverse strand, counting down.
AGGAAGTGTGGTCTTCGTCGCTGTTAACGTTTTGGCTTAGACAGCATTGTCAAAAAGGTCTTGAAGACTCGCGATTTCAGCTAGAAAACGTAGATGCACTCTTAAATTTAAATTGGCAAAATTTACAAAACACAATCTTTTAATTGAGATGCCTTCGTGAAATAAAAAATGATAAATATTCGAGTTTAAGGAAAAGCTAAACAAAAAGACACCAACTTAAGTTCCAAGATATGCTCATAGTTGAATTTTCTGTGTTTGCTTCAGCTTTAAGAGGTAAAGCCTTAATTTTATGGAAACGAATTCATTATTGCATTATATCGTTATTATTAATACAATTAGATACATCAGAATTTCAATTGTAGCCAGCGGAAAGCAGAGCTTAAGGACGTATATTTTAAAATTTTAGAAATTTAAATATTGTAACACATTTTGTTATCTCCTTTCCGCATCACCCCCCCCCCCCTTCCCCATATTAAACTAATATGAATAAGAAGAAGAAAAAAACTCAGGCAATATAAAACTATTGATTTCAACACTGAAACACTGATTGAACACTGAATGTCTAACGTTTAGCTATAAAGAAAAGGAAAAAAAAGAATTATAAAAAATCAAGAAACGTTAATTACAGAGCAATACAATTAAGCAGAGTTTTCCTTATGAATAATGCCTAGTGTTTCAAATTGGGAAACCAAACAGTTCGTGTTAACGAACTGTAAGTAAGGAGCGACGCGGCTCAACAGTAACCGAAACTCAAAAAATGGAATTTTGATATAAATAGATATATCAAGATATATCAGAAGAATTGGTTTATTATGTTGATCCAAATAAATAAGATTCGTTAAGCTTAATTTTACCCATCAATGACTACGAGCCTGAGAATATTTGCCTGATTTTCGTAAAGGAGAAAGCACCTCAAAATCTAGAGAATCTTAATGAAAATACCACTATCAGATTCAGCGCATCAGAGAGCCCTCTTGTAGAGGTTTCAAGCTCTTATCTTCAAAAATGTGGAATTTTGTATTTTTTGCCAAAAGAAAGATTACGGACGCGTGTTTATTTTTTGTTGTTGTTGTTGTTTTTTTCAGGGGTGATCGTATCGAACCAGTGGTCCTTGAATATTGGAGGAAGGTTCACTAGGACGGAAATTAAAAGTTTCACTGCCCTTTTTAAGTGAACAAAAGGATTAGAGACCAGCTAGCCTCTTTCTGTTTTGCTAAAGGGGTTCGATCAAAATTTGGAGATAGCGATATTGTTCAAAATGGTTGAAAGTTCCAATAACTATGCTTTTGGGTGATAATACGACCTTCCAGTCCCTGGGGAAAGGTCTTTAAGTTATGAAATTTGCACATCGCATAGTATTTGTTATTGGGAAGTGTGCATACATTTTTCGAGTGTGGGAGGGGGTGGGGGTAATTTTTTTGCTGGGAAATTTTCCACGGGGAGAAATTTCCCCGGGGAGGAAAGTTTCCGGGGCATGAACTTTTCAGGGGGAGTTTGACACTAGGGGAATTTGCCAGAATTCCTGTATGAAATTCTTTTTATTCGTCTTACTTTCTCTTTGTCGACTTAGTTTCACATGTGAAGATTGTTATGGTAATTTTCTGGGGTATATTTTCACCGAGATTGAATTGCCTATGGAGTCTTTTCATGGAGGGGAAGCTGGACTTCCCAGGATTATTCAAAGAGTGACCAGAAATTAAATTAAAAAAAAATAAGTTTTTCAACTGAAAGTAAGGAGCAATATTATAACTTAAAACGAACAGAAATTATTCGGTAAATGAGAAGGACTGCCCCCTTCTCAATATCTCACTCTTTACGCTAAAGTTTGACTGTTTGTCCCAGTTCTTCAAGAATGACCCCTAAAAAACGAGGGTCGGTTAATTAGAACAATAACAAGCCTTTTAAAGTACTAAGAAACTTTATTATGAAGAGCGAGGTATTGACGGGGGGGGGGCAAACCCATTCATATACATAGTTATTTCTGTTCGTTTCAAATTTTAATGTTATTCTTGACTTTTAGTTGACAAAACTTGTTTTTTTTTATTTCATAATTAGAAACAAATTTTAATATACTTTTATGCCACTGAACAAATTATTTTATCTGTTGTGTTCTGTTGCAGTTGAGTAATTTTTAGGTAGGCAGATATATAACTATATACTCTTTCTATTATTAATTTTTTAAAAGCTTTCCTGGAAAAAGAGGTTTTCAAAGAAAAGTAAAGAACAATGCCCAACAGACCGTGGTAAAAATATGTAAATAAGGAGCGATTTGGTCCAATATTAAGTGAAAATCTAAAAAAAACAGAGTTTTGCCAACCACAGATTCGTCAATTAAATTGACCTTTTATGGTGATTCCAAATATATAAACTTCATTTTGATGACACCATCAAAAGCAAAGAGCCTCAGGAAACTTGCCTGGTTTTCAAAACGGGGGAAATACCCCCAATAGTCAAGGGGTTACCCCAATAGTCATCATCAGATTCAGCCCCCAACAATCACCATCAGATTTAGCGCTTCAGAGAAGACTACCCTAGAGCTCTCAAGCTCCTATCTGCAAAAATGTAATATTTTGCACTTTTCGCCAGAAGAAAAATCGCGGATCTATGATTATTTGCTTGTTTTTTTTTCCCAGGCGTGATCGTATCGAATCAGTAGTCCTAGAAGATCGAAAGAGGGCTCATTCAAACGGAAATTATAAGTTCTAGTGCCTTTTCAAGTGATCAAAAATTTTGGAGGGCAAATAGCTCTCCTCCCAAGCCCACTGTTTTCCCAAAGTTGTCCAATCAAAATTTTGAATAGCTATTATGTTCAGCGTTGTTGAAAGGTCCAATAACTATACCTCTGGGGATGAAATGCACTCCCCCCACAACCTCTGGGGAAAGGGCTGTAAGTTATGGAATTCTTCCATTGATTAAATACAGTATTTGCTATTCATAAGTACACAGATATCTTTTTTTTTTGGGGGGGGGGTATTTTGTACGAGGAGAATTGTTCCTGGGGAGGGAAGTTTCCGGGGAGAGTTTTCCAGGGAAAATTTACACGAGGGGAATTCACCCAAATTCCTGCACGATATTTCTTTCCCTTTTTTGTCTTGCTTTCTCTTTGGGGACTCAATTTTACATTTGGAGATGTTTTTGGGGAATCGTTCGGGAGGAATTTTCAGCGGGGTTGGCATTGTCCAGGGTATTCTTCAGTGGGGGTGGGGGAGGGGGTCCGTGAGAGCAATTTGAAAAAAAAAATTCATGGAAAAGGAGGGGTATCAGGCAAGACTTGAAAAACAATCAGAAATTAAATTAAAAACAAGTGTTTTTTCTAATGAAAGTTAGCAGAATTTTCAGGCGAAATCGTCCACAAAAAAGGAATTGTCTGGAGGGAATTTTCATGGAGGGGGAGGCATATTTTCCATTATTATTGGTAAAACGATCAAAAATTAGATAAATGTTTTATATACAGAATAATACCTGTGTGAATTAAGCTTTAATCTTGCTCCTCACTTTCAGTTGAAAAAAAGTGTTTTTTGTTTAGATAAAACCTAAGACGTGCTAATAAAGTCGTATAATCATTCAAACTTAAAACGACCGGAAATTACTATCAATGAATAAACGAAATTCGAATCGAACAGAAATTCCAATAAATAATCACATGAAACATAAAGACAACTGATGCTGATATAGATGAATAAATTAATCTTACGAAAAGAGATAAAAATGAATGATCAAGTCAAACTTAAAACTAACACAAGTTACTACAAACAGGGGTAGGGGTAATACCCCCAACCCCTAAAAATTCTAAACCTTATTGCGTTATTTAAGTTTTATTGATAATTATATGTATTTCGAAAGGTGCGGCTTAATTGTTCAAAAATTTGTACGAAAAACAAAAATGAAATAAAATCACCATAATAGTTAAGGTGATTGGAGAACACTGAATGTTTAACATATAATTAAAATTCAAGATTTGACTTAGCACAAATTTTGATTTTAAACATAAAAACATATATCATATAATAACATAAACATATATAATTACAGTTTTTAAACATATAAAGTAAAATTATAACTGAAAATATTTGACTATATGCTAAAATTATGTATCCTAAATAAAATTATGTTATGACACATAATTATATGCTAAAACTTAAAATAAAAATATATTTAATGATGAAAAGCAAACAATTATACTTGCCAAACAGTTCGTGGTAACAAACTGTTTGACAAGTATAACCGCAAGGATTGACCCGGCTCAATAGTAACCGAAACACTATAAAACGGACTTTTATACCAATAGATATATCAAAAGAATTGGCTTATTATGCTGATTTCAAATATATACGTTTCATTAAGTTTATTTTTACCCATTAAAAGCTACGAGCCTGAGAAAATGTGTCTGATTTTCGAAAAAAGAGGGAAAGACCCCCAAAAAGTCATAGAATTTTAATGAAAATCACACCATCAGATTCAGCGTATCAAGGAAACCTACTGTAAAGGTTCCAAGCTCCTATCTGCGAAAATGTGGAATTTTGTAATTTTTGTCAGAAGAAAGATCACGGATACCTGTTTATTTGTTTGTTTCTTTTCTGTTATTTTTTTCCCCAGGGGTGATCATATCAACCCAGTGGGACTAGGACGTCGGGAGGGGGCTTATTCTAACGGAAATAAAAGGTTCTAGTCCCCTTTTTAAGTGACCAAAAAAATTGGAGGGCAACTAGGCCCTCTCCCACGTCACTTTTTTTTCCCAAATCGTCTGATCAAATTTTGAGATAGCTATTTTGTTCAGCATGGTTTAAAGATCCAATAACTATGTCTTTGGAGATAACATGACCCCCCCCCACAACCCCTGGGGAAGGGTCTTTAAATTAACATTTGCCCAATGTTTACGTATAGTATTTGTTGTTGGGGGTTTTTCCATGGAAGTGGAACCAGACATCATGGAGTTTTTTTTTTTTAAACGATCAGAAATTAAATTAAAAAATAAGTTTTTCAACTGAAAGTAAGGAGTAACATTAAAACGAACAGAAATTATTACGTATATTAGAGGGTTTGACCCCTCCTTAACACCTCACTATTTACGCTAAAGTTCAAATTCTCCAATTCTTTCAGAGCGACTGCTGAAACTCGAAATTCGTTTAATTAGAATAAAAAGATTTTTCTTTAAGTGCTAAAAAACTTTAGCGTAAAAAGTGAGGTGTTAAGGAAGGTGCTACCCCTCCCCTCATGTACGTAATAAGGAGTGGAGCATCTCAATAGCAACCGAGACTTTTAAAAACATAACTCTGATACAAATAGATCAAACAGTTCGTGGTAACAAACTGAAAGGAAAGAGCGACCCGGCTCAATAGTAACTGAAACTCTACAAAACAAAGTTTTGATACCAATAGATATATTAAAAGAATTGGAGTCTTATGCTGATTTCAAACATATAAGTTTCATTAAGTTTAGTCTTACCCACGAAAGGTTACAAGCCTCAGAAAATTTGCTTGATTTTTGAAAAAGGAGAAAAAACCCCTAAGAGAAATAGAATTCTTAAGAAAATCACACCATCATATTCAGCGTATCAGAGAACCATACTGTAGAGGTTTCAGGCGCCTATCTGAGAAAATGTGGAATTTTGTATTTTTTTTGCCAGAAGAAAGATCATGGATGCGTGTTTATTTGTTTGTTTGTGTTGTGTTTTTTCCAGGGGTGATCCTATCGACCCAGTGGTCCTAGAATATCGTAAAAGAGCTCATTCAAACGGAAATTAAAAGTTCTAGTGCCCTTTTTAAGTTATCAAAAAATTGGAGGGCAACCAGGCCCCCTCCCAAGCCCCTTTTCTCATAATCGCCCGATCAAAATTTTAAGATAGCCATTTTGTTTGGCATAGTCGAAAAGTCAAATAAATATACCTTTGAAGGTATCAGGGCCCCCCCACAGCCCCCGGGGAAAGGTCTTTAACTTACAAAATTTGCCTATTGTTTAGGTATAGTATTTGTTATTGGGAATATGTATACTTTTTTCGAGGGGAGAGGCCAATTTTCTACTGGTGGGTTTTTCCACGGGGATAGTTTTTCATGGGGAGGGAACTTTCCAGGAGAAAGGGGGGATTTTTCAGGGGAAAATTTACATTGGGGGAATTTGCCAGAATTCCTATACAAAATTCTTCTTATGTCTTGCTTCCTCATTGCCTACTCAATTCTGCGCATGGAGATGTCAAGGGTAATTGTCCAGGGTAAATTTTCGCCAGATTTGAGCTGCCTAAAGAATACATCCTTGGGGAGGAGGGATTTTTCAGTAGAGGAGTAGCCAGATTTCCTGGCATTATTTAAAAAACGATCAGAAATGAAATAAAAACAAGTTTTTTCAACTGAAAGTAAGGAGAAACATTAAAACTTGAAATGAACAGAAATTATTCGATATATAAAAGGGACTGTCCCCTTATCAACGCCCCGCTTTTTACGCTAAAGATTGCCTCTTTGTCACAACTCTACTTTTTAAAGTTATACAAAATTTTACGGTAAAGAGCGGGGCGTAGATAAGGGGACAGCCCCTTTTATATATGGAATAATTTCAGTTCGTTTTAAGTTTTAGTGTTGGTCCTTACTTTCAGTTGAAAAAACTTGTTTTTTTATTTAATTGCAATCTAAATATTAATAATTTATTTGAATAATTAATAATTAAATAATTAGAATTTAATTCAAATAATTAAATAATTTATTTAATTTTTCATTTAATTATTTAAAGTGATTTCACGAAAGTACTAGTCAAGTCTTAGTGACAAAAGCAAAGAGGAGCTATACCCTTATGTAAGAGGAGCTATAGGAGCTATAGGAGCTATAGGAGCAAAGAGGAGCTATACTCGTATGTAAGATAATTATTGTTCTAAGTTTTAACGTTACTCTCTACTATAGCATGAAAAAGAATTTTTTAATTATTGGCGATAAATTTTCACGAAACATCGTTGAAATTTTCATCCCTTTTTTTCATTGTTTATTCTTTGCCAAGATAACCTTTGTTAAGCGCGACTTAACTAAAAATTAAATTTAACTGAGCGATAGTTTCACTAACCTGTATCAAAATAAACTAAGTGAAACCAAACAAGCTACCAAAGAAAATTGATAATTTAGCAAAAGTATTTCAAATGGATATTGTGGGTACTGTGGCAATTTAAAACAGGTGTAATTGGAAAAAAATAATTAAGTATTAGTGCCACTAACTAATCACCGTTATGCAGCATAACTAGAAGAATTCAAATAAAGCTCCCATTTGATTCATAATTTTTATGTATTATAACTTTCTTTGAATTTACAACAGTAGATTTTTTTTTTGGGGTGGGGGGGGGGGGGTATGAATAGTCAGGAAGCAGATATTACGCTAGCTTAAAAAATACAAACATATAAATATCCTTACTTTTTCCTTTTTCAAAAATAGGTTTTGTCTTCAGCCTTATGTGAAGCAAAAAAAATTAATGATCTTAGATGGGTAGAATTAGATGGCGCTATTTTGTTTTTTCTTCTCGGAGAGGAAAATCAATTCCCTTCGTATGAGTATCACTCATTATTTGGGCTATACCATTTTATGCATTCATACTACTTTCTTTCAAATTAATGGTCTATCTTTCATTCTCTTAAAAACTGTCTGAAGTCAAACAAGTTGAGTCCTAGGTCATAACTCTCGTTTAAGGATAGTTTGTCCAAGATTTTTTGCAGATTTTTTTTTTTTTTTTTTTTTTTTTATTTACAAAACTCTCTGTTGAAAATTGTGGATGTCCCTTTAATAAAGGAAAGACATTTTTGACGTGAAAACATTTGTTTACTTACATATCATAAAAACATATATAAAATTATACACCATTTTCAGGGGTTACATTTTCTCGCCATAAAATACAACACACTAATGCCATGTACTTTAGAAGCTTAATCTTGTCCTAGGAGCGCGTGACCACACGGAAATAAATTAACTAGGATGTACTTACAGATAGAAAAGGATACATAAGCAAACAAAATAACACTCATTAACAATATGTAAATATTTTTTTAAATATTTCTAATAAGATATAACTTATTCATGATATTTATATAAAAAAGCACTCATTTGAAGTTAGTGAGGGTCAGTTTTTTCAATCTAAAAAAAAAAATTACAAACCAAATTGTTTTGTTAAGCAAAGATAAGTAATAGTATTCCTTTAAAATCGGAAAGCTGGATGCGACATTTAAAAAAAAGCTATGTTACCAATCGTAAGTTTTACAGACGAACGGAAACACTTTTTAGTACCTGTGTTGGAGAGAGGAGGGGGTGTAAAGACCCAGTTGTCTGTAAATCAAGGATTTTTTATAGGAGCCAAAGAATTCTGACGTCACAATCTATGTTTTCCAATCATTTCTGCGACTGAGAAAAGAGGATATATTGGCTAACGTATTTCGGAGGAAACAAAACTTCTAAGCATCACTGTGAAACAGGGAGAATATATATATATATATATATATATATATATATATATATATATATATATATATATATATATATATATATATATATATATATATATATATATATATAATATATATATATCTATATATATATATATATATATATATATATATATATATATATATATATATATATATATATATATATATATATATATATATATATATATATATATATACATATATATATAATATATATATATATATATATATATATATATATATATATATATATATATATATATATATATATAATATACCTGTTATATATATATATATATATATATATATATTATATATATATATATATATATATAATATATATATATATATATATATATATATATATATATATATAATATACCTGTTATATATATATATATATATATATATATAATATAATATATATATATATATATATAATATATATATATATATATATTATATATAATATATATATATATATAACAGATAGTTCTGGAATCAATCGAAATTAGACTCAAATAAATAATAATATTTCTTTAAATAGGGACTTTGGAGAATATTCACTAAATTCTTTGTACTCAAATTTAATAAAAAGATCTTACAAAAAATTTTACTAAACCAATTGATAATAGTATTGAACCCGTTATAAAAAGGCCTTTGAGGCTTGCTGCAAAAAAAAAGCAAGATTAGCTTTGAAAGCTTGAATTTTATATTTTATTTCCTTTGAAGGAATTTATCATCTCATATCATTTTATTTAACAGTCCTGGTTGAACGTCGTTGAAGTAAGGGTGCTAGGGCTGTTTTAAAAGTTAAAAAAAATTGTTTTAATGTTCGCATTTCAATGTAAGTTTATATATATATATATATATATATATATATATATATATATATATATATATATATATATATATATATATATATATATATATATATATATATATATATATATACATATATATATATATATATATATATATATATATATATATATATATATATATATATATATATATATATATATAATATATATATATATATATATATATATATATATATATATATATATATATAATATATATATATATATTATATATATATGTATATATAAATATATATATAAGAAAAATATTTAACTAGGCAACACTGCCTTTCCATTTATAATTACATATTATAATATTTACTACTTTAGTTGTGAATATGATCATTATATTTATAATTTTATGATGAAAGTAATGAAAAGGTTTGAAACTTTAAATAAGACTGTTAAGCTTTGTGAAGACACACAAAAAATAGAAATTTAAATAACATTAAATGTTCAAATATTTCGGTTTCATCCGTCTTTATATACAGGAAAGAAAGAAAAGTGAAAAAAATAACTATTATAAGCCAACATACATAAAAAGAAGAAAAAAATATGAGTGTTGTTAAGTTTGTTTTGTTGTTAGTGGGTTGTGATTGTTCAAATGTAGGTTTTCTTTCACTCTTCTATTTATTTTTTCTGTAGTGCGTGAATATTTTTTGGGTCCCAGAGACTCCCAGATGGGAAGCCACAATATTTGGACTTTATTAATTATTTGTGCAATTTTTTTTAACAAAGTTTTACTGTCTTATTAAAAGTTGTACCGTTTCCAATATTTTCATTTTTTATTATAGATGGAAAGGCAGCGTTGTTTAAAAATATTTATACGCCTAAATTGCAAAACCTGAGTTGCAGATCTTATTAAAAGCTTTACCCGTTTTTAGTATTTTCATTTCATTTCGGTTATAACAAAGATTCAAAACTTTTCGCTCATTTTACCAGGCCCTGCCCACTCCCTTGAGGATTTGACCTGTTTGCATCTATATCTGGTATGAGAAACCCATTATGGTTTGGGCCACATGTCAAAGGGGTCAAATTCACCAAACAACCAAAAAACAGGGGGATTACATGGAAATTTGGGAAACTTAAAGAGACAAACTATCAAATTTTTAGAGGGGAATAAAGATAGCCCTCTCTTTAGGTAAATACCAGATCTACTCTTCTTATTGTTATTTTGATAATTAGTTCTAAAGTTATTGACTTTTATATATTTGTAATTATAGACAGCTTAATAGTGCTGCTTAAGTAAAGACCGATGTTGGCACAAAGTATTATTGTTATTTTTTTCAATATTTTTGATTCGTCACTGAAAATGATGACAACTCTTCACCTCTTGTTTCGTCAGGTTTGATTAAACTAGCTTGAAAAGGCTGGGTTAAAATCAGCCAAAAAGTAATTTTATGAAAAAATGTCAAAAAGTCAAAATTATTTAAAAAAAAAAATAATTGAAGAAAAGTTATAAGCTAAAAATGGTTCAAAAAAGTTGAAAAAACTCAATCAGACGGAATTTTTGAAATGAATTTTTGACGCTGCTGCCAAGTCAGCAGCGTCATAGATCGTTCCTTCTATTAACCCACTAGTATGATATATTTGTCCTAGACTCTTCCTAGAAAAAAGAATCATTACCTTTCAACCGTGATCAAATTAATTTTCTGACTTGGACTAAGTTCAAGGTTCCGACTGGACTCATTTCCGGAGTCTTTAATTTGCTCTTGGAGACTTTCTCCCTGTCTCTTAATTTTCCCAATCTCTTCCTTTAATTGAGAGTAATCATTGCTCTGGAAAAAAAGAAATCTATATTATCGTAAATCCTAACGTAATACTGTATCCTGAAGGAAATATTAGGGCTACGTAATTACATTGGTGGCACACTATTACGTTCCCGACACACTCTTTAAAATATTTTTTTTTGTGGGGGGGGGGGGGGTCTCACTTAACACTGCAGTATTAATACTTACATTAGTTGCATAATTAGGTACAGATCAATGAAGACTCCAGAAGGGTGGTTCTAAAATCTAAAAAGGCTATATTTTTATTGTAACAAAAAATGCTTATTCAGCATTAACGTTATATCCTGATGTGAGATGGAAGAGACTGGGGATATACGTTAACTTCAGTGGTTAATTTTACGTTCCAGGCATGCGTGGGAAAAATTTCCCTAGGGCTGGTGTTATATACCGCGACAGTAGATATAAACTACATTATTTAAGAGTAGGGTAGAGACCGTTGAGGATTCCAGAGCTCCATATAGCTCCAACATTATTATTGAGGGGGGATAGGGATCGATATCCGGATAATCAAGGGGAATTGGCTATATCATTGTTTTTCTCCAATTTTTTTTGGGGGCCGGGGTGACTGCCCCCTTGCCACCCCCCCCCCCCCAAAAAAAAAAAAAAACGCCACCCTTGCCAGAGGGGTAGGTAAAAAAATTATCTAAGACTAACTTATAATCCGATGAGAGATTTCGTCAAGAAGAAGAGTTTGGGGCGATTCATACCATAAACAGTGGCGGAGACCACACTGCCTTTACATAACAAACAAGCACAACTTAGAAAGAATAGGGAAATTTTCCA